>VXAL01011232.1:0-53897 GCA_013399475.1 Chauna torquata
CTGGCCTGCCCCATCCCCTCCCACGCTCCCACTCACCACCATCCCATGTGTGTGCTCAGCGGGTCCTCACCCCCCAGCTCACACACAGACCACAGCTGCATCTTGCCTCTCTGGGTGCAGAGCTCTGCATAGAAGGCAAGCTTCTGTGGTGCTGCCCTCAGGATCCTCTCTGGGGTCTGGGCCAGCTCGTGTGGGGTTGTGGCAGGGTTTGTCCCATCTCCCTGCCGTCCCCACAGAAATGACCTCTCTGTGCATGATGACCACAAGCCCTCCATCCCTCTGACCTTCTCATTTCAATCACATCGCTGGTGTAGGGCGCAGAGGCAACGCTTGCTTTCCGCTTGCGACCAGACCTAGACTCTCCTCAGAGCCCCTGGTGCCATTTCCCCATCTCTTCCCTTTCTCTGCAAGTCTCCCAAACCCACTAAAAGCATCTCCACCAGCCCCACACAGACACCCCCTGCTCCTGGGCCCCTTCAAGCTCTGTCCAATGTGGCTTTTCCTGCCGGACAAAATCTCATCCCTTGCCATGCTGAATGCTTCAGCAGGTCACTATGTAATACAGTGCCCTTGGAATGGCCAGGATGGTTGGGGAAGCAGGTTTGGAAGGGATTCATTAATCAATGTTTCATTTAAGAACTACCTTTTGAATCCAGGCAAACCTGTAAATGATCTGTTCCTGCTCGAAGATTTTTGTTTCTCTCTCCTATTAGAAAATTATTTGAACATGAAATCAATATACTCGATGGCTTGCTTTTCTTAGTAAGGTCACAGAAAGCTGTTCTTATCTACTTTACTGGGAAATTTAGTTCCCCCAGAGGCTCCTGGCACCTCCCTTCAACCTTGCAACTCTTCCATGGAAAGCAGAAGTGGCTGCTCTGCTCCACTGCCTCTTCTGTGCGTCACCAGACGTGCCCCTGAAATAAACCACATCTTAAGGAAATCCCCTCTATCCCTGAGAATTGGCTTCTTACAACATCTGAAATCTTTGGAAAAGCAGTTAAAGTAGGTGGCATGCACAGGATAAATTGCAGTGCAGAAAAACCCCAGGCCACAGACACTGTGCAAGGCAGCACAAAGCAGCACAGAGGAAGAGCCCTCACGCAGCCACCATGCTCAGCGCAAGGACGGTACTGCTGCTTGTGCTGCTCCTCACCTTCTCCCAGCACTGCGGCACAGGTGAGGCACCTCGTGGGCTGCCAGCACCCTGATCTCGCCAGCCTCCACTGTGGTCAGGGCTGGGGACCTGGCTTGGGATGTCCTGTTGGGGAGGTCAGGGAAGAAAGCCCAGCAGGGATGGTGCTGCTGGCAGGAGGAGCAAGCCCAAAGGCTCCTGGCTGGGACAGGGCTGCACATCCCCGGGGTGCAGGGAAGGATGGGGACAGCACCCTGAGCTGGGTGCCCTTGGTAAGGCTGGCCCCAGGGCTGGCAGGTGCTGGGTGGTAAGGCACTGCCTTGGCAGCGCGGGGTGAGCCATGTCCTTGCTGGATAGCAAGGTTCCTCTGCAGGGGAGACTTCTCGGGCTGTCTTAGGGAAATGCTGCAGTAACTGGGAGAAGATGACTTTGGAAGTTCTTTCCCAGGGCTCAGCTGGATGAGCAGTTTGAGGGGGCCTGCACTGCACGGTACATGCAGCTGTTTGCAGACTCCCAAAACACCTTGCAAGTTGTGCCCCCACCTTGGAAACCCACAAAACCTCAGCCCCAGACCTAGCACCTCAATGTCACTGTGCAATTTGGCGGCTGCAACACAGATCATGATGTGGGCTATAGCATGCCAGGTCCAGTGCCATTCCCCCCTCCACCTTTGTCAGCGTTTCCGAGTTTTGTGCTTATCGCCGTGAAGGGAAGCAAATCCCTACCATGGGTGTACTGAGCTTTCTCTGCTCTGTGACCCCTGTGGGTTCGCATTTCCCCTTTGCAGTGCAAGGGAGCAGGAAGCTGCTGAGAAACTCCACAGCCTCTGCCTTACATTATCATACAGTGTAGTTGTCTGACAAGGGAATTTGCCCAACGCTGCTAACAGCTTTCACAAATTTTTCCTCCTTTTCCTTCACAGCACTCCCCACACCTACTGAATGCTGCTTTCGTTATGCACAGAAAACTGTTCGGCTGGCAAACATACAGAGTTTCTACGAGACACCCAAAGACTGCTCCTTATCTGCAGTTGTGTAAGTACCCAGCACTCTCACTGCTTGGATTTGCCTCCTATCTTGTCACAGCATTGTGGCTGGGAACTAGAGGAGCTCTCCCCCATCCCGTCCTGTCCCAGAGACAGCTTGGTGTGCTAGAAGATGGGGTCCAGCTGGGATCACATTCCTAGGAGTAGATCCGAGCTGGGGGGAAGTTGTACATAGGAAGGGAAGAGCTCACAGTTCATTTTACCACTGTCTTTACTCACTTCTCGCTGCAGGCTTGTGACTGTGTCTGATTTCAAGCTCTGTGCTGACCCTGAGAAGCCCTGGGTGAAGAAAGCGATAAATAAACTTAGAAGAAAAAAATGAAGTCCGCATTCTGCCATCCACAGTCAGACTTGCACATCCCATCCTCCTGTCTCTGATTGGAGTACAGAGTGCTCATTGCAATTCTCCAGAACGTCGTGTGGAACCGACCGTCACTGCACACGGAGCCAGCCTGCACCACAGAAGGGCTGGGCTTCGCAGCAGCATGAACCAGCCAGACACTGCATACCTCACACTGCCACTGCCCTGCCAGGACATGCCCAATGGAGCAACTATTTATAATAAAGACTCATTTCCACAAGGTGCTGTTTGAGTTTGTCCCAGTTCTTCAGCCCAAGGAGCAAATCCTACAAGCCCAGAGCATGGTGTGACCAAAACACCCATTTGGCACAGGCACACGTTTCCCTGGGCTCGGAGCTAACCCTGCTTCTTCACAGTGTGCTTTGTTGGGACCATGATAATGGGTCCAGACCTTGGCCCATGCGTTAGGCTATGTCCTTAGAGGATGCTTTCAGCCCCACAGGCTTTGCAGGTGCTCCAAAATTAGATGGTCAGGAGCAGGGGCTTCAGGGAGAATATACTGATCTGCCAAATCCAGCTTCCTCACTGCCTTGTCAGGTTCAAAATACACTGGTGGCTAGTGCAAAACAGATGAGGAAGACTAAAAATACTGTCCACAGTGCCAGGATGGTGAGGACACAACCCCCCTTTTAGTTGTTCTGGGGATGTTGTGCATACTGTGCTAGTAACACAGGTATCAGAATAGGTGCCCTGGCTGCAGACCTTGTGCAGGGCTGGGGAGGGGTGGAAGCAGCACAAGTCCTGGTAAAAATCAAATTTATGTAGGTCCACAACCAGAATATTACAGATGGACAACATGATGCTCAAGGAGAAAAAGCAGTTCTTGCCATGGCAGGCAGCTAATCAGAAATTTTTTGACCTGCAAAAAGAGCTGTGTAACTTATCGCCAAGATGTGAAAATGTTGAGGAAGGCCAGCAAATCATCTAGGAAGATTATGAGGATGACACATCGCACCCTCTGTGAAAAAGATGGCGATGAACGTGTGGGATCTGTAGAGCCCTTTCAGTATTCTGTGCTGGCCACAGCTGATTACCTGGCCACATACTGATGCTCCTTACACCCTAATACCCTTGCTCTCCTCCTTCTGCATGGTTATCACATGAGGAAACATATATTCAGCCCCCTCTATAAAATGGTTTATGTACCTGGTCCAAAAGGAAAATATTTAAATATGTCATGTGTTATATGGTGGGGAACATCAAGTGGGTGCACATTTCCTGGATGACTCTGTGACCATTAGTGGGGGGCAGCAGCTTTTGAATCATTAAAAAAAAAAAAAAAAAAGTGCTCCCTGGCTGGGACAGCCTTCAGATGCTTGCATTAGAGAATGCAGCACACAATGGACCACCTGAAGAGCGCAGTTTCACATCAGGTGTGTATGGGCACAAGTGAGTCATTATGACAAAGTCAGATGAGGAGCTTGGCCTTTAGTGAGGGCCTCACTGCCCACCTTGCTCCTCTTGGCAGCAGGACATCTGCCCATATTACAAAGCAGCCCCTGATGAAAAGAAAATCATTACTATGATTTTACTAGTCTTTATCTTTTTATTTCACAGCTGGAGCTGGCTGGAGGCATCTGGAACTGGCTGTGTCTGGCATGGGGCAGCCCCAGCCTCTCCTTACAGAAGCCCCTGCAGCCCCCGGGGCACAGACCCAGCAGACCAAGCACGGCGGAGCCACCTCATGCGTTTCTTTCCCTCAGCTCCCCTTGGGGCAACGGCAGGTTCCTTCTCCCCTCAGCCACACCTGCAGAAACCCTGAGACACCAACATCCACAGCCCAGCCTGCAGCTGCCATGTCACCAGCAGAAAGACAACATCGCCTTACAGCCCGAGCCCACTATGGAAAACCCCACACCAAATTGCCAGACTTCCTACATCCTCTGTGATAAGTCTGGTCAGCATGCCAACCATCCAGACACCACAGGAGACCCCTGCGATATTCACAGCTCATCCAGGCTCCAGGGTCCCTGCTCAGGGACGACTTACGTGAGGGGAGGTGCTGCCAGATGGGAACGTTACCAAACTCGTGGCATTGTGACCCAAATCCCACAGGTTCCTGCAGTCTGGGTGAGGGGATGGCTGTTTAAAAGTTAAAATATTGCTGCAAATGCATTCTAAAGAGGAGAGAGCCATTTTGAGGTGCTGGAGGACATTGAGGCTGCAGCGTAAATTCAGATGGTGATGCCTGTAAGGAGACTGTGACTGAGCAGCGGTCCCTCATCAGGAACAAGAAGAGGGCAACAGAAACCAAGCCCTTCCAGTAGATGCAGAAGGTGGTCCGTGAAAAAAAGGGCACCAACACTTTTCAGTCTTCCCCAGGGATTTGATCACAAGCATGTGCTGGAAAAAAACCCTTTGCCACTATTCTGGCAGGGTCTAGCAATTGTGGGAGAAGTTGTATTGTAAAAAGTTTTGGAGAATGGCCATCATGTGCTTTCTGCTACACTGAGAAAATGGCGGCATGTTACATAGGTCAGCAGCTGCTGTACCATGAACTGCCCTCTAAATATCCTGTTACCAAACCTGGGTAGGACTTGCCTGAAAGTCGTAGTGGTAACAGCTTGTTGCCCTCTAGTAATTGTATGTGAGGGGCAGCCATGCCTGAGCTAAGAGCCTCCTTCTGTGACTGCAAGGGACCTGCGTAATGACAAGCACACAGTTCTGCTGCTGTCTGCCCGCCTCTGGACGGGGAAATCTGATCCTGGAGCCAGCAAGTCCTAGAAGCTCCTGCAAACACCGAGTTCTCCGTGCACCAGGGGGCTCTGCTGTCCTTCCCAGGGCAGTTGGCTGAAGCCCAGCATCACCCCGACCACCAGACTCCTGAATGGCTGCACTGGAAGGAAAGCCACCAGCCCAGCACCAGGCCAGCACACCTGCAGCCCGTTAAGAGCTAAGAAATCACAAAGGAAACATGACCCCACTGCTGGATGCGCAGACCTCAGCTCTTTCAACCGCGTGGTGCCAGGGCTGATGTCTCCCGAACTGTGGGGCATCACTGTGCAAACCGCCCCACTGTGCCGCCCAGGGGCTGCCCACAAGCAGGACAGCCCCACTCGGGCCGGGCCGGACCCCAGCCCGCGTCACAGCACTCACAGGCTGCTGCCTGCACACCCGAGCTGGCTCTGCCGCTCGTCTTTACCAGCACAACTCCAGCTGTCCAAAGCAAGCAGACTCACAAAGCACACAGCTTCACACTAGCTCTTGCACATGGATGTGTATTTTAATAAAAATAATTCTGTCAATATACAGCAGAACGTTGATTTCTTTACCATATTTCCAGTATATTTTCATAGGCTTTTCTCAGTTAAAATCCAACCCCCCCCCCTTTTTTTTGTTGTTGTTTTCATGCGAAGCATCAGATAACTTAATTCACAAATACTAAGCTTAGACTGAACCAATGTGCACAATTTGTGTAATGTCCATTTAGCCGGTGGTGTACCAAAGAGGAGAAACCCCCCCTCAAAAGGCGATGAAAAGTCTGGAGCGGCAGAGGGAGATCTGCTCTGTCGCAGCCCAACTGTGGTTTTTCGTCCAGGGCTGACGGGAAACCTGCAAAGACCTCATTCCCCATGCTCCAGCTGAGCATTTCATACCTGAGTTTTGAGCAACCAGCAGAAGAGAGTTAACTGCGTTGTGGGCAGGTCCTTGAGCTTGCACTGCTGAATGGATTTTTGTGTGCAAGAGCTTCAGGTGCCGGCAGCCTCCTCCTGCTCTGCCCCCCTGGCTGGAGAGCCACGAAGAGTGCGCACAGGTAGAACCGAGAGAGAAAATCCCAATCAAACGCCTGTACAGAGTCCTTAGTCTGAAAGAATCACACTTCTGTGTTTAAAATTTTCTTAAAAATCCTGATTATCCCCAAAGCCACTGTTGCTTCTCCATCTCAAAGCCTGAACCTGTGAGAAGCCCAGCCTGCAGAAAACCCTGTGCTGCCTCGTGGAGGAAGGAAACAGCTAAAGCCCTCCCGAGCAGAGGGATCTGGATGTCAGAGCACGTTCCTGGACACAAGTGGAGTGACCAGAGAAAAGGTGTCTGCCTCTTCAGGGGAAGTTCAACAAGGAGCAGAGGTTTGCATGACCTCCAGGAATGGTTCTGCAAAAATGTGAGCGTAAATCCCACACAGGACCCTGCTTCTTGCAAGCAGAAAATAGTTAAGCCTCCCTCTTGGAAATAAAACAGCTGTCAGGAAGCTAAGGGGCATGTGCTCGTCAAGCCTGGACAAACCCTCAACTTGCCAGGCACTGCTGCAGCTCAAGGCTGCAGGTTCTGAGCACCATGCGTGGGATGCAGTGAGAGTGACAGACACGCAATGTTCACTCATCCATCACCTCTTGTTGCAGGGAAGGATGGCGGACAGCAGTTAGTGCTCCCTCTGGTGGACGCCTCCAGGCTCTCAACCGCTCCCTCTTCCTTCCCAAATCTGCTATAACTCCCCCCCACACACACTCTGCCAACACTCTTCCAGCTCTCTGACCTACACAGCACATTGCTCACAACTACTTTTCGGCCCTCAGAGCTGCTGGACTGCAGTTCCCTCTGTCACTCATGCTTCTGGAGCAGCAGAAGGGTCTCAGCTGCACATAACACATCCACTCCCTCCCCTCATGCCCTTCTGCAGAAGCATCTAGGGATAGACATGTACAGCTGGAGTCCCAGCACCAGCTTTCTGCAAGAGACCTGCTCCCCTCAGGATCCACCACTGAGACTGCTCTGACTCGGGCACAGTTTGAAGGAAGTTGCTCCTTCTGCAAAGGGGACACCAGGGCAGATCAGGACCACCTTTTCAGGAACATGTTCCTTCTCCCACGCAGGGAACCAACAGTGCTGGGCAATCTCTCCCAGCTGACAGACTGTCCCAGTCCTGTGTATACACAACTACACTGGATAATAAAGGTGCTACAGGTCAACTTTGCCTCTTAGGAGGGAACTGCTGGTCTGAAACTGGCCTTGGCAGAATGCGCTGAACCCAAGAAGCCTCTCAGGACAGCTGTGACCAGCTTGTGGGGCCTCACTGTGTGCAGGACTGAAGCGTGAGGGTCGTCTCGGCCTGCTGCCCCATGGGGCAGCTGAATACTGCACACTGCTGCTTCATTGAAAGAACCTCCCGATCCTGTCTGGTGCACTGTGTAGCTTCGTGGCATTTACATGCTGTTATATAGCCTGGTCATCACAATCAACCTTCACAATCAGCCCCATGATGGCAGGGGGAACTGTGAAACTTGTATTTAAGCGCGTTATGTGAGTATTAAGACAGGTAACAAAGCACAGCAGCATCACAGCAATCCAACAAGGTTTGCTTTGCTGGACAAGGAGACAATTCATTGTACCTGATGCCTAAGGAGGAAAATGATAAATTCAACCCCCAGAGCTAGTTAACCCAGCTCTGGTTGTTCCAGTTGTTCAAGGGAGTCTCAAGAACAAAGCTATTTCAAGAACAGCAAAGATGCCTTAATAAGACTATGTGACAAATCAGGACACAGCTTGATGACAGACAGAGATCTCACAAAAAAAAAAAAAAAAAAGGAATAACCAGGCAGATGGGAAAAACCTACGTGTACACAACCATGAGAAGTAATACTCCTGACGGGGCCCATTCCCTGTGCCAGAGACCATGCATCCCTGGTGTCCAGATCAGGTCAGCAGCAGCACAGCGAAGCACCACCAGGAGGTTGGAAATAGCACCAATAACCACACGTCTTCCACATACCCCAGAGCAATGAGCTAGAGTTCTGGTGCACACGGGGGCTGGAGGGCAGGGAGGGCAGCCACGGGACAGCCGCCCCGGCTAGCTGGACGCTGCTTACCCAGTGGTTCACTCTGGAAATCCCTCCCCATTCTGCTGGCCACATGCAAAGGCTCAATTTCTAACCAGACACCAAAAGAACAGCAGAAGTGCTACAGCCAGCCCAACTCCAGGCTGAACGGAGCACCAAATGCTGCCGATTCCACTTCTGGTGCTCACACAGGTGGGAGAATACTGTGATTGTGGGAGGCAAAGGAGCAAGAAGGGAGATCTGGTAGCAGCAACAAGTTTTCCCAAAACAAGCTGGCTCTGAGAGCGCATCTCAGGATGCATGGGAAATAGTCTGCTGCCTCCCATGCTTATAGCAGAGCTTACTGAACCCTGGAAGTCTCGAGTTCCAGGACACCATTCTCAAAGGGTCACTGAACAGGCAGGACATTGGTCTTAAAAACAAAGCTTGTGATGTGCAGGGTTGCAGTTCAGCAGCCTTGAAAGCAGGTTTTCACTGGGTCCCTGTGAAGTTATCCTGAAGGGCCCTTGCTGCTACGTTGATTTTAAGGCAGGTAGAGTGTCTGGTGTCCACAGCAGACAGCCGCCCTGAGCGTCACAGCTCTGCAGTGGTGACTCTGGACTGATCAGTTGAGACATGAGGTTCTCTGAGTGTGCAGAGGTGGCAGAGCTAGAAGAGGTTTAGTTGTTCCAGCTGCGGCATTTCACAGGCCCTGGGAAGGACACCAAAGCCAGAAAGACTCTTCTGGGGCTGCACAGGTAGAAATGTTTCCTGAACTGTAAGTAGTCTGTGGCTGGAGTCTGGAAACCCCTCTCCTAGGATCTGAAGTCAGCCCAGCAGAACAAGCTACCTGCCAATCTCATGTGGCGAAGGTCCTGTATCCAATGCCGTCAGTATTATAATACAGGGCCATAGCTGAGACCTTGTCACCCTTACCAAGAAATGGGAGGCCAGCGGTTTCTACTAGCGGTCACGCAATCATTTACAGGGCTTTACTGAAGGCTGCTCAGGAGAAGTGACACTGGGAGGGACCACCCAGGTAAAGCAGAGTCTCAGCTGGGGTCTCTTACTTATTCATCTGTTTCTGAGCAAAGCATGAGGCACTTGGAATAAGAAATCCCAAATCCCTTTATAAACTATCTTTTGAACTGCATGAAGCCTCAGGTTATGTTGTATCCAAACTCAAAATTAAAGACCTCAATTCAACTTAGTTCTGTTCATTTTTTAAAATCACTGCAACAATTCAAATCAATCTAACTGATACCACAGCAAGGTTCCAAAATACAAACCATCAAGGAACAGCCAGGAAAACTCAAAGACCAGGAGGCTTTTAAAAATAACCTGGGAAAACCAAGTCAGAAATCTCACCTAGGAAATAACGGTAGGTTGAAGCCTACACCTACACACTCCCCAACACTGCAAACATTCATCTTCCCCACGCAGATTCACGACCACAATGGTCAGAACCTAAGCACAACAAGCAGAATCCACTAGTGAAGCCGCAAGAAGACTTGCAATCAAAAAAAAACACCCAAGCAACAGAACACGTATGTCATAGCAGAAAAGCATTTGCACTTCCCAAAAAACAGAATCAGGACTCCGGATGCAAGAGCTCAAAAGAAGCTGGCAGCAATGTGTGTTGGTTACAGTTGTGAGGTCAGTTAGGAACTGGATCAAGTGGAAAGGGAAAAACAACTCAACCTAGCACTACTGCCTTGAGTACAAGAAGCGAAAAGCATCGCTGCTGCGTAGACTACAGGGATCTACTGCTGCTATGTGATGCACAGCATCAGTGGCAGAAAGAGTGACTCAGCCCAGCTGCATGCAATTAGTATCGTTAAGAACGTGGCCTCTCAGCACTAACCCTGACACACAACATCAAGATGGTTTCTACCACTGGGACAGCCTCCATGAAAAGCCAGAAAGACCATCCCATCACATTGTTCTTGGCACCAGAATAACCAGGTATCTAGGAGCACCTCTTGGTTCTTTGCAGTGAAAGGGAAACCAAAATGAAAAAACACCCTAGGATAATCAGCACAGCTTTGCTGAGAGATCAAGGGGGACGTTAATGTGATACGTGACAATGAAGAGACTTGGCTTAAAGGAATCACAAATTACCACAAAAAGAAGGAACAGAAAACTGAAAAACAGGTAAAGATGGCATTGCTACACAAATGAAAGAAGCCTGACTGCAGCCAGACAGCAACAAATGACGACCAACAGCACAGGAAGTAGCCAAATGTGAAAGGCAAAGCCACGTAGCAGAGTGTTTGCAGCTGAAGTACCCACAATCAGCCTGTCAGTGGGCCCTTCGCCTTGGTCTGAGAAATGGAGAGCCTGCAGAAAAATCTCTCACCGGGGCAAATTCACATGCTGCCTGAGTTTCAGCAACAGCACTGGGGCATGATGGGTTAGGTGAGGCACCACTGACAGGTCCAGCATCCAGCGCTCCAGAAAGGAAGCCTGCCCATCGAGTTAAAGCGTCTGTGCAAGTGTAGCAAGGTAAGGACTGTAGGTTGGGGTAATATCCATCATTAGCCAACTAGCAGAGATGAAAATAAATAAGCAAGCTTTCAGGCACACGAGCTCTTCTGAATTGAAGCAGAAGCCCCAGATTTCCATGTTAAATTCTTCTGTTTAGTGCAGTCACCAACTTCTACCTGCTTAGAAGTATGGCTTCAGTTCTCAGAGTTCCCTCAAGCTATTTTCAACTATATGAGTTCATCTAATAAAAATATATCCATCTATGAATGCCACGTTGCCTGTCTTCTTAGACACCAGGGCTCTAGCACTGCCTCTACGTATTGCATACCTGCACCAAAAGGCAGCGATAGGCATTTCCAACCACCTCCAACACCATCTGCACATACGCAGCCACAGCCATTTGCCTTCAACACTGCCACAGTCTTATTCTGCAGTGCAGGGGACGCTTGTCCCCCTGCTCTGCCTTGATTTCAAACCTCATGTTCCAGCCGCAAATCAAGTCTGCAAATGCAGCAAACTCTTAAAGCTCCGGGCTACTGCACAGAGTTCACACACCACCTTTCTTTCTTATGTGGTACACAGGCTCTCTTGCCGCTTGAAGCCCTGGCATGGGCTAACCTCCATTTTAAGGGCAAACCTCAACACAATCTGTTTACTTTTCTTTCGGCCTTCCAAAAAAATAAATTCAACAGCAGCAGTAAAATACATGTTGGGTATGAGCTCCCCTGGGCCCCTGTCACAGCTACAGACCTTAAATTCATTTGGTGCAGAATCACAATTCCTCCTGCACAGCCAGACTGAACCTCAAGTCTCCTAATGGGATAAACTACAGGAGGATGCAAAGCGTGCAGTCATGCTACACAGCCTCACCATTTCAAAGTACACGCTCAGAAACACAGGCTCATGGTTTGAAAGCCAAAAGCTTAGCAGCACTTGAGTCCCTGGACCACAGCAGTGACACATTACCATCTTACCTGGAGGTTACTCACCCACAGATCCTCGCTGGTCTCTTTTGGACTGCAAACTAAAATCATTTTCTTCATAATCCTTAAACAAACATTGCTGCTCCCTTCTGAATGGCTCAGACCATACAAAGCTAGCACTGGCCCTAACCCACAACCTGATCTGGGCATTTGCACTCTGCAAGGATGAGCACAGTTCAAATTAACGTTCTCAAGACACTTCTAAAATTTAGCAGTGCTCATTTAGGCGAGTGTTACATGGGGGATCAGTAAATACTATTTTATTGAGTCTTAGTGACAGAGTCCTCCTACATGGAGAAAAATGGGGATTTGTGATATACAAACAAACCAACAGCTCAACTGGGCAGCACCCACAACTCTTTCTTACCATGATCTGCTTCTATCAATACAGTGGTAGATGACTCCGTATTAGTCAGTCCTGTCCCTCCAGCTGCTGTGAGAGCTGGATTTACCCACTTCTCAGGGATGAGAGAGGCTTCTACAGTGCAGCCACTAACATAGGCAACGTCAAGTCTTTTACTCTTCCCACTCACAAAAACAAGTGTTTGAGAGCCCTGCGCTCTTAGAGGCATGTACCATGAAAGACCAAGCTCCTCCAATTCCCATCATTAGCACTTGACAGGACATACCTCACCAGGTCTCCTGCCGGGGTGTATGATGTGTATGGCTGGGCCCAAGTCTCTGGGCAATAAATACATCAATGACTTTGTGGAGGTGGAAGAGACCTTTTTAATAAACAGGATTCAAATAAAATTAAAAAAAAAAATCCCTCTGAACTGCCACTGCGAGAAGAGTTCAGGTAACTAGCACAGAAGATGATGCTGCATGTGCACAGATGGAGGGAGGAGGGAAGAAAAGAACAAGCTGTCACCAATTTCATGAGGCTTCCTCAGTAAATCAGCAGAAACCAGCTCAGCAAAACTCTCCAGATAAAACACTGGTGGATCCATGAGAAACAATCAAATCAAAATATAGAGGAAATCCCTACATTGGAAGGCGCTACATTAGAATAACCAGCGAAATACTGAGTGCCGCTGGAGCCGCAGCAGTGGCAGGGAGACAGGTAAGATCTCTCAGTCACTCCTGGGGTCAGGAATGGCCACGTAGTGAGGGACTAACTCAATCCTTCCACAGGCAGTGTGTGTGTGCTAGAGGGGGGTGTTGGTGGCAGGAAGGTCAGGCTATAGACGAGGTGGTGGTGTGGCAGCAACGGAGGGTGAAGGGCAGCACTCAACGATGTCAACTCCATCTTGCTCTGGTGGCTAGTGCAAATAGTCGTCTACTCTGGCAAAGGAACAGGAGCCCAAGCCCACGCGAGCCATGAGCCGCAAACACTCCGAGGCCTGGCCCAGGGCAAGCATCAGTGGGGGCTGCTTTGGCAGGTTCTGAGATTCTGTGGGGGCAAAAAGAGAAATCTGTTTAGAAGAGGCATCCTGGCTGCATGCTGGCTCACCTGCACTCAGGTCTCTCTGTGTCCCACCTGGGCACCAAGCTGAGCATCCCTGGCAGCAGGCGGTGGCTCTGGAAAGCAGTTACTCCTGAGTAACGCTGGCTCTGCACCGCTGCTCCTGTGCATCCCACACACAGGCCTGCCCACCCTGGGGACGCAGCTCAACAGGGCCTTTTAGAAAGTGCTGCTTTCTAAAAGGTGCCCACAGCAAGAAAAAGGCAGTGTAGCTCCTGCTGCGTCAGTGTCTGCCAGAAAACCCTCAAAGTGTGAGAGATCAGAGCATGGAAGAATAAGGAAAGGCAGGAGAAATTAGCACTAAGGGAGAGGCAACTGCTCCCTCTCCTGCTTGTGCAAGTCTACGCGGTAGCCTAAGGCCTACACAAGCCCACTCACTGGTCACCACTTCTTTTCAACATCATTTGCTAGGTCTGCAACAGGGAATGCTCAGCTGCTCTAGTCAAGGTACGTGTCTTGTGACCTGTGTGACGAAGCATATCCAGACACCATCGTTCATTTCTCGCTGGTGACACCCCTCAGCAACCTTCTGGGCTCCTCAAGCACTGGTCAAACAGTAGCTGGAATTGAGCCACCCTGCTGGACACCTGGCCATGCTGTCAGGGAAACAGACTCTTTTTTGAATTGTAGTATTTCTGTTCCTTTACTCAGATAGAACAGAAACCCTCACAGGTTAGCCCACCAAGCTGTTCCTTCCCCCAGAAGCTAACTTCTAAATCTCCTTCTGGCACACTCAATGTCAGGTGCACAGACCCACTAGGAAAGATGTCTGGGTGCAGTGAGCTGGACTGTGCACAGGAGTCAAACATGAGTTTCTGAGACACAGAGCCTGTCCAGTGGACTGTATTTGGCCAGCTGTGGATGGACTGATGTAATCAAGACTGAGGAGCGTCCTGTGAAGTTACCTGAGCAATGACACAGCACGCGCACAGTCTGGTGACAGGGTCGGGGGCCTGCCTAGAATGAAACAATCCCTTTCTTGCAGACTGGTGGCAGGTTATAACTTTATTATCACTACACTCATTACTCCACCATGAGATTTTCTGCAGCTGAAGATGGCAGAAGAGTCCACAATGACCAAGCAACTTGCTGACTGCAAGTACAAGACTTCCACCAGGGCAAGCTATTGCGTTTACCAGGTTCAAGATAGGAGAGTAAAGGACAAGCTGTTGGGCCAAGGAACGTGTTTGTCTAAGAAGAATGCTGATGTCTGGAAGAGCAGGCATAAACATTCAGCTCTGAGGACACAGAGGAGGGCTAGAGACTCCTCATATCTGGATTCAACCGTGATCCACCCTACTGACACAAACAGCAAAGCTCATCAGAAAAAAGTGAGCTGTCTTGCTAGCTGAAGAAAACCGATCTATAGCAAGACTTCTGCATAAAGCAGGTCTTCACCAGTAATGCAGCCCTGATTCCAACACTGGACACCAGGCAGTCAGGCTCTCTGGGCTCCAACAAGCACACCACACGATGGGAAAACGCAGAGGCATATGCTCGAAGGGAAGACAAACCCTGCCTGCATATAATGTATTCATGCCTGCATATATGTGTTCAACATGGCCTCAAAGGTAAGAGGAATTTATGGCCCTCTTTGCTTTAGAACCAGCACTACCAGAACCTGCTTCACTTATGAGCTGCTGCAACACAGCAACTGCATTCCCTACCAGAAAGCTGGATGATGCCAGGTCAAAAGTCTGCCAACCCAAACAACATGGAAAACAGCCTTGCTAATGCCAGTAAACTGATGCAGGTGGGTTCAGAACAAGAAGGAAGAGGGACAGGGAAACACATCAAAGAGATACTGGCTTCCTCAGTAAGCTGGTGAGGAAAATCCTAAGGAGAATCCTTGGAAACATCGCTGAGGAAGACTCAAGGAAGGGAGCCAAAAGACGATCAGAAGCATCCATTCTCTGCAGGCTTCACTCCCACCTCCCTTCCTGCGACCCTGCCCTTTCAGTTCCCAGCAACAGAAAGAGAGGCAAAAGCTAAAGACAAGTACTTCCAAACTTTTCCTAACACTCACAGGCTTGCCTGCCACAGGACAGTGCCTGAGAGCAGGTAACTCCAGTGGGTAGCACTCACATAGGAACCAGGCCTTACCCAATATAGCACTATTAAGAGCAGCACACACAGGTTCCCTCTGGATTGGGTCCAGCTGTTGACCAACAGGGCAGTTCCAAGGGTCTGAGTAAGCTAACAAGCTAAATGCGTCCTGTGTGAGAGAACAGAAAGGCACAGTAAGGTCATGCATGGCTGCAAACACACAGGACAACTGCCAAGTCTGTCAGATGGGGCACCTCCTGCCATCACCAATGTGACAGGTGCCTACCTCCTGAAAAGAAATGGCCCTTTTCTTCTTAGCAGCAAGGGACCACACTGGGCCATCAAGATAGTGGATTAAAGAGGGTGCCCTCTCCACCTGACAGGGGAGCCAGCACGGGAAGGCAGGTAGAGTGCCACCTGGAGAGAAGAAGAGCATGCAGTTGCCCCAGGAAGGCAGGCAGGAGCTTTATTTCTCCTCTCCTGTGTTGAGAACTGGATCTAGATGCTCTATGTTCGCTGAGTTCCATCCTCTGATCCCCATGCAGGCCCCCTCTTCCTCACCAGGTGCCCAAGTGGGGGCCACCCAGAGCTCTGCAAGGAAACCCACAACTCCAGTCCTGGCCCAGAGAACTGCAGTGAGGCAGCATAAGGCCCAGGCTTACCTGAAGCATCTTTTTATGCATTGTGTTCTTCCCATATTCTCTGCAAAGCTGCTCACTCAGAATCTGCAGCTCCCGTCCAAACTGGATCATTCGCTCCGTGGCAGCGTGGTTCCCTCCACAGAGCTGCCTCTGGGGGCAGCTGTCTTCTAGAGGAAAGGCAGGGGAGAAGGAACAATTGTCTCTCATTCCTCACCATTGCTCACTGTGTGTCATGCTACCCCTTCTTAGCCATAAACTCCTTCCCCTTCTGGAGCAGGGAGGTGCTCCCTGCTCAAAGTTTATCCAAGTGGCAGGTTTTTCTGGGCCCTGCACTACAATAGTGGGTCGTGTCTTTTTCATACGTTCATAGGGCAACCTTGAACTCTGTTTAATGCTTGAGAACTATCTACAAATCGAGTCTTCTGATAAAATCATGGGAACTTGCAACTTACCCTTTCATGTGTGTAATGTAGTGCACACACCACAGAAACCCCTGGTCCAAACCCTGGACTCAGAAAACTTTCAGTTGGCGATACCAACACCACCAACTTCCCAATATTAGGTGGCCAAAAGACCTACTATAACTGGAGGAAATCCCAGTTTCAGAGGTAGTGTAGCTGATTTATCCTCTCCCTCCTGGCTGAAGCACCCACAAACAAGATAGTTACAGCTGACCATACTGCACTGAGGACACTTTGCAGCTGGGAATCAGACAGCCTTTCACAGCTCAGTTCATTTCCTCAGCTGGTGGAAGTGCCAGGACTGCTCTGAGCTGCAATTCATGACCAGTGCTGAACAAACCATTGACTTCTATTGCTTTCCCTGGTCCACAACATCACCAGCACTGCTGCATGACTATGAAAAGTCAAACCTAGTTTCAGTTCCAAGACAGATTCATTTTCCCTGTGAAACAGGTATCTTGAGAACTTCATTCACTGGGGCTGGGAAAGAAACCCAAAAGTACAAGTTTTTTCCCCGTAAGCCAACCATAACTTCAATTCTTGATACCAGCTCTTTCTGTTTCCCATTACCCCTCCTGTCTGAGGCCCTACCCATGCTGGATTCATCCGTCTGCAGGATCTCTTCATGTTTGTAGGTGCCATTCATTATCCTGGTGGATGAATTTTCCAGGACTCCGTTGGGGTAGTGCTCAGCCTCCATTTCCATCTCGCTGTCACTGAGGTGAAAGGAGGAAAGAAAGGCCAGAAGTCTAAATTAGGGAAGAAATGAAGAGCTCAGATGACAAATGATGCCCAACAGTGGCCAGTAAGCCAGGATAGGTGCCAGTTAAATATAGGAAGCAAGATGGTTTAATTCAGTGTAGCAAAAATTGTTGCTGGCTTCTGAAGACAACTTATGAAAGAGGTTTCTGTTCTGAAAGTGCCTGTCATAATTACAGGTGCAGAGCGCTTATCGTTTTCACTTCAAGAAGCAGTCACCTCCGGACACTGAACAGCTGCCAGACAACAGAGAACATACTAAACACAAGAGGGAAATCTTGGCTGTGGTAAGCCATCAAACCCTTGCAAAAAGTGCAATACAGAAAACACAAGGGGTTTAGGTTTAAATGTTCAAGACAGTAGTCTGAATGAGATTGCGGATTAACTCAGAAAACTGAAATGATGAGAAAATCTTGCTGGGACTTGGGCTCTGCATTTCAAAAAAACAACATACATCCAGCATTACCAGATGATTCTGGAGGGTGATCGAGTCTGAACAAGTGTTTCTTACTCAGTTATGTGCTGTATGGCTCTCAAGAGGTCACAACAGAGACTACAGACTGTCCTGCAAACTGTGCTCAGCACAGCACTCAGGATGAATGCCAGCTGCAATTAGTGAGGGATCCTATTAATCATAAAGATATCCTTCTGCTCCAGAAGGGCCTCAGACAGCCCTGTAACACCAACCTGCAAAGTGAACCCAAAGGAAGCTCAGTTCTCACCACTGCTCAATATACTCCATGCTCCAGTAAATGCAGCAGTAACTATTTCCTGCTCTCCTGGGATGCTTACAGCTTCTCAGAGGAAGGAGGTTTTCTAAAAGTCTGACCTGCTATCACAACTATGAAACAAATTACTGTTGATTCAGAGGCTTGTCTCAAAGAAATTTGGCAACAGGGAGAGGTAGCCCAAGAAAAATACTCGAGGGCATTGTACCAACCCAGTAAATCACTTGGGCTGCTGCCTCAACTACTAAAGGGCAGGCAAGCTACTTACCAAGTATAATTGACTGGCTGAGGCAGCAGTAACAAAAACAGGCCCAATGGGAGAGCTTCTGTGCAAACTATCATGTTGGGCTATGATGGCATCAGTTTAATGGGACAGACTGCTGTTTGAAACAAGACCATCCTAATATTCCCCATGAGATGAGCCTCCAAGCCTGAGCCAGAACAGGGAACTGGGACAGGCCTATGTCTGCTGGGAACAGTAGTGACCTTGTAGATACGAAGAGTTACTCTGTTGTTCTAAAGAGCAGGACAGATGCTCTTTGGCTCTTCAGAAAGAACACTGAGCCCTCTCCCACCATCTCACCCTCCTTAGGGATCTACAAAGAAAAAAATATACCTGGTTTCTTGGTTACTCGTACTACTGTGCTGCTGAGATTTGGTAGAATCTGTAGAATTGGACTCAGAGTAGTTCACAGATGAGGGGGAGGAGGAGGAGGAAGATGAAGATGATGAACTCAGTGTTGGGTATTTACTGTGGCTCTGTTTGCTTTTTGTAGACATGACTCCATTGCTACAGGTTGGACTATCTGCTCCTGAAAGTTAAGAAGGAAGGGAGAAATGAGACCACACTGACAATGAAACCCTACTGTGAAGTCAACAATTTAGCATAAGAAGCAGACCTCAAAGGAAGGAAGCAAAATAAGACCGAAGATCTTAAATTATTATTTAGTATTATTAAATTCAATGGGCTTTAGAGAAAACAAAAATGAATATGGAAGGAACCTCACCATTCACCAGCAACATCTGAGCTAAGGAAGTGCCAGAAATGGGCTGTAAATAAGTGATAAGCTAACCTTACTCATTTAGGTGAAGAGACATCACTGAAAGGAGAATGAGGCTTGAAATCTCATCCCCTACACAAAAAGTGTCTACCAAGCTATGGAACTCCCTGACACAGGACACAAACTTTTGGTCATTACCACAAGTTTTAAATGGATTCAAATGATTGGCTACATTTACAGGGGCTATTAAATACAAAGACACCTGCAAATCATTAGGGGCTCAAATAATATTTCGGAAAAACCTCACTAAGGGCTCTCCTTCTTCATATATTCTTCCTTAGGCAATCAATATTGACCACAGGATCTTGACTAGATGATGCGATCTGGCATTGCTGTTCCTCCAGAAGTGATGATGACACATTCGAATTCATCAGCTGATCCCACAATTATATTTATAGCTAGGAAATTTATTTATATTTTTATCACTGCAAAACATATAACAAACTTTCAAGCAACAGGCCATTTTGTGTATTTTAATGACAAAGGAAAACACATAGTAGACTGTGCACAACAGTCCTGCTTAACCTTTGAAACACGCACCGACGAAATTATCATTATTTGGAAAGTACAAAGGTCTGTCAGAAAGAAGAATGGAAGGTGGTATCCCATGTATGGAGATAAATATCTATGGATGCTGCTTTGCACTGTAGGGTTTTGTTTGTTTGTTTGTTTGTTTTATGTAGGCATCTCCTGGTTGAAAACAAGTATTAGCAAGAGGTTTGATGGACCTACAGGAGCATTCTGGCTACCTAGTCAGAGAAACCTAGCACTCCTCACAACGAGATACAGGAAAAAAAAAGATAGTGGCGTGGGAAGATCAGTGATAGCTTGGAGGTATTCAAGTGATTGTCCTCCTTTCCCTTAAATGTTTGCATGTCCACAGTTTCTTACATGCAGCAGTGGGAATACCAAAACAAAACACACTCAGATGGCTGTGAGCAGCTCAAGGCTCAGTGAAGCAGCTCAAGATGTTTTCAGGGGCTCTGCTTCCTGGTCCACTCATCTTCAAAGCCATAGTCAATAACTACCTACAGAAGGTATCTTGGGGTGTCCTGGTTTACCTTGTTCTTTCTACTACAAATCCTAAAGCTTCATTTCCCAAACTGCAAAAAGTTGATGCTTCAGAGGTCAGTTTTGCAGGTACAGAACTGTTCCCTTCTCACATGTTTAGAGTTTGCAAAGTACAGTCCATGGGAGAAGGAGAAGCACTCATGCAAGGTATCCTCCCAACCTTTTGCTGAATTGGCTAGCACAGTGCATCTTATGCTTATGCTCAGTCTGCAGAGATTGTTCTGCAGACTGGAGGGCCTCTATTGCAAAGCAATTCTTTTGCACACTTCAAGGTACAGGAAACAGGCTTTGTTTTCCAGAACCTCCTCTTACAGCTTGGTCTGTGAAACAGAGCCACATGACGGCTCCACTAGAAGGCCACCTTTAAAAGCTTCTTTATTCCAAAGCAAATCTGCTCTGCACACGATAGACTGTAGAACGTAACGCAAAACCAGTTTCTTAACAATACAGAGACACCTACAATAACAGCATGTCGTCTCAGATGGTTCTCAGAAAGGAAAGGAGCATTTCAAAGACTAACGCACAGAAAGTAGCAGGTAACGTAATATACAGCAGTTCACCTTTAACATTGCTCTTCTCACCAGAAGACACAGAAAAAACACTTACCGGTACTATGAACATGTGAGTTGCTTGATCCATGTCTAGGACTTAAGCTGGGGGATCCGGGGTAACTGTCCTGGGATCTGGGGCTGCGTGCACTGAAACAACGTACTTCACTGTCTGTTCCGTTCACCATCTCCACAAACTGCCGACACCTGGTTTCATAGGAAGGAAGGAGAAGAAAAGGGTGCGTGACAGCCAGGATGTTCTGCATTGATGTTTCCTTAGTTACTGCCTGCAGAAATCCTAGAAATTGGACATGAGTTAAATTTCTCAGCTTTGAAAGATACATTTTAGACTCCTGGTACCTTTGTATTGTGAGTGCTCTGATAATGCTACAACAGGAAGGAGTTCAGATACTGCCACTCAGATGCTAATGAATGTTGAGAGCCATATAGAGACAGATGAGCAGTGTGCGAGTCAGCCTCTTTTGAGTCCCACACGCAAGTAGGGCTGCGCTTGTGTCATCGACAAGATGCTCCACCTTGGCTAGCATCAGCAAAGGCAGAGATAGGAAAAGAAAAAGCATTTCAGCGTCAATGGGGCTAGTGATGCAAGTATGAGCTGCCATGGTATCAGAGGTGAAACACTTCACAGATTCAAAACACAGCACATTTCTTGCATGGTAGGATTGGCCCAGGGCTTAGATAATATTCCTCCAGTTAACCAAATGCTCCCAGGTCCCTGCTGCTCTGGACCCAAGAAAATTCATATGATGGTAAGCCTGCTGTTAGGACACATGGTGGGGTCAAGAGAGTTTTCTTTGTCCCAGAAAGTAAGTTTATTTCCACCATGCTGAGAAGAAATTGTTCCTTTACAGAATGCTTTCATCTCCACCACCTCTGCAGGTACTCCAAAACTAAACTGTGGGTTTGGTTTTTTTTTTTTTTTTTTTTTTCCCAGAGTAGACACTAAAACTGTCAATGATAGTTCCTCCACTACTCCATCAACTTAGAAATGCTGGTGGCCAATGGGAAATAGATGACAAAGGGTTAAAAATGCAATAACCACAGTGAGGACAGATCCTAATTTAGCTTTACTGGGAACTCTGTCCTTACACATCTCAGGAGGCTGGGAGGAGCCACTATGTACAGCTGGGATATCTGGGACACATATGTACTTTTTCCTTTTGGTCTCTACCCCAGATAGCGTTTTCCATGCATGTATCTTTCTAGGAACCTTTGCAGTGACTGCCACACACTTCAGTGTTGCAAGATCTCCACAAGACGAGTAAAGGCCACCTGTGAAGGAGTTTCTAGCAGTCAGCAGGACTAAAATTTCACCCACCTCTGCCTGACCTCATGAGGCAAAGCCATACAGGATCTGAGCAGCAACAAAAGGGCTATGTCCTATGTCCTCTCCCACCTGCTCCCAAAGGGATCTCACACAGTTAGAATTCAGACCAAGATGTGCAGCCTGACTGGATGGCTGGGCAGCCTCTTTTTTTTTTTTTTATCTCCTTCAGCTTCACATTTCAGCATTAGGGAGTATAAAGCTATTCATACTTACTTTAACATGAAGAGCAGGTTGGGGTTATGTTCTAGGAGGCCAGGATAGAGCTGCTGGGTGGCTTCTATAGCCTCTCCCACTCTGCCTGCTAATACTAGCTTCTGTATTCCTGAAAGCAAAAGGAGACCTATTGACACAGAGGACAGGCCAACAAGAATGGCCAGAAGAGTTTCAGAGAGAAGTCTCACATACGCCACATGGTTCCCCACTACCACCTTGCAAAAGTGCTAGGGAGAACTGGGGATCACATTTTATTTATTATGGATTAGGATGAGGAAACATCTGTGAAAATGAGGGAGAATCTGTTAGTAGCTCGGAAACACCTGGAACATCTGAAAGATGAAGTGGGTGTGCTGGGGTGCTCTGTGACTTTAGTCATGGAGCTAGGCAGCAATGGAAAAGACAGCAGGACACAACAGGTGGAGAGGAGCAAGGAGGCTGCTGGGGAAAGGATAGTTTCAGAGGGGAAACCTCTAGGTCACCCCCACATTACATTCTCTGGCTGGTTCATGCTTGGAAGACTACTGTATGGCTGACCTCCAGACAAGCAAAGTATTCTTAGAGGGTCCAGAGGCTTAAGCCACAGCACAGTACTGCTTCTCCACTATCCCTACCTCTAAGTAAAAGTAATGATACCAACAAAGCTGCCTTCCTGCAAGTCTCACGTTCATACACTCCCAGAGAACTGATGTGGGCCTGCAATGAGGGCACAGCACCTGTAAGCTAGCTCCAGGAATCAGGTTTTGGCTAAGCTAGAAACAGCTCAGCAAGCTGTACACTTCTAGGAGGTGCAAAGACACAAGGCAGAAGCCTGTGTGTTCATGTCCCAGGTATGTTCCTTCAGTGGATCAGAAAACACAAGTACAAGACTCAAGATGGTCACTGATCCCATCCCAGGACACTCAGGGAATCTGCTAATCTACAGATGTTCACTTTTTTTTTTCT
Source organism: Chauna torquata (assembly GCA_013399475.1). Classification (NCBI taxonomy): domain Eukaryota; kingdom Metazoa; phylum Chordata; class Aves; order Anseriformes; family Anhimidae; genus Chauna; species Chauna torquata. The sequence goes on from VXAL01011232.1 coordinate 23,051, forward strand.
AAATGTACTTAAAACTAAAAATGCATTGCACTTCCCTCTCTGCTTTTCTATGATTCTTTACAAACAAGAGAGGAGGTTTTCAGTTGCCTGTGAGGTGTTTTGCAAGCAGAAGCACTAACAGCAATAGGCTGTGACTTTTGCAAATCATGAGCAGTTGAAAGCACAGCCCAGCGACCCTCATTACCAATCCCAGTAACAATCTGAAAGAACTTGTCTTGGCTCCCATTTCTCAGTGTCTATTTGCTTGTTATCATAGCTGAAAGCTAAAACCAAAGATGTGGTTCTCACACCAACGTGCATTGCACAGTCTCCTTCATTTCATTCTGTTTCTTCTACTTATATTTTTCATGTCTTGCTACTTTTTGTCTCTCTTCTTTGCCTTGTTTGGCAACTTTCACAGATGGCTCCGCCTTTTCTATTTTCCCCTCTTTTTGTTTTCCCATCTGTGTTTTCCTCACACCTTTTATTTAAGCCCCAGCTGCAGAGCTCTGTATTCCTTCCCTCCTGTCTGCCTTGTCCCCTGTCCTCAGACAAACCAGACTGCACTGTCTTGCACGCCTCCTAGTGAGACCTGATGCCCTTAAACCCAAACCAGCAAGAACCCCAGGTGGGGTCAGGGCTGCATGATGCATGACCTGGAAAACACACAGCCCATCAGCACTAGCCACGCAAAGGCACTAAGGGGCAGCAGCTACCAGTTATTCTGGGTACTAAGCAGAGCACCCGAACCACTCTGAATGCTGGCTAAGCACATGTAATGTATGGAGAACTACAAAGGGGCACGATACACCTGATACGTAACAGTCATATGAGAAACAGTTCACAAAGGGATGGGAAATGCATAGGTCAGGGCATAGCCTGCATTCAGTAGGCAGGAGAATGCAGAAAACACACCAATATTCTGTGACTCTGCGGTTTGAGCCTGTGAATAGACCGGCTAAAAAAATAAAAGTACAGCAGGAGAAAGCTGCAAGCCTTACTCTGCAGGAACTAAGAGCGCCTACAGCCTTACAAACTGAGAGATGAACCACTTCAGAGGAAAGAGCAGTATCCAAAGTAGACACAGAATACAAATTCTTCACCTAGTGTGAGCTAAGCAGTTTGGTTGTGAATTTACAAAACCCTCAATATGCAAAAAAATTTAGGAATTGGAATAGTTTAGTTGGAAGGGACCTACAAAAATCGAGTCCAACTGCCCGACCACTTCAGGGCTAACCAAAAGTTAAAGCACAATAAGGCCATTATCCAAATGCCTCTTGAACATTGACATGCATTGGGCATCAGCCACTTCTCTAGGAAGCCTGCTGCTGTGTTTGACCACTGAATTTACCTGAATACAAAAAGTGCAAAGGGACTAGAAGACTCATTAACTCTGAGAGTTATAGGCAAAATAGATTGATATGTCTGGGTCCCTGTAATCATGCTAACAAAACTGCCTAGGCTGCAACAGATTGTGTCGAAGAACCCAACCAAAGGAATGTCCAATGCACAGTGACTTCAGCTCAGTTTAAGTCCTAGGTAACGAGATCTATTCTCCACCAATTTGGCATTACCTCCAAGAAAGCACCTTCTGTCCCTAATGTGTGAAACTGCTGGACTTAAAGCTGAGAGTCACCTCATCTCTTCCAATCAGGGCAGGGGATATTCAGGTATTCATTTTCAACAGGATTTAGGAAAAATAACCAAGTTCATCAGACAACCCAGTCTCTTCAACGCTGCCAGGCATGCAGGCCATTTCTCAGAACAGACAGGCAAAGACAGCACGAGAGCATTCTTCAGGCAAAGACAGCAGAGGGTGGAGGGGACACAGTGATGATGGGAAAAGTGCTCAGAGCAGCGGTGCCTGAGCTCTGCTGACCCACAGGCAGCGACACCAAGCCAGCAGTCTGCAGTGGGCAGCTTTGAACTGTCGTGGAATAACTTTCTACTGCCACAGTATTTCATTTCTCCGTAAGCAACAGCTTTCACTTTTAAATCTCCTGTGATTACAGTGCTCAGTCCTGAGGGTAACATTGCCAGTATGCCACGCTTTGGGAACAACTATCGGAAAGACTTACTTTGTCTATTCTTTATTGAGGTCTGTTCTTCCTGGATTGTGGTGTCTGTGACTCTGGCAAAGGCAGTTGCTGTTGAACAGTACCCATGATGAACCAAATACGAAGAGACCATACTAGAAAATAAGAAAATACAAAGGGATGATGGAAAGGCATTGGTAACACAGGATAATCACACTGCAGGGGGAAAAAAAAAAAAACACACTACAACAGAAGTTGCAATTTCAGTGACTAAACTCAGCTCAATTAGGACATAACCAGGGTCCTATTTCTGGGTCCAGACACTAAATTTACAAGATAGGCACCTGGTCCTCAGCAAACAGGACGAAGACTCTAAATTCACTTTAAGGCAGAAAAAAAAAAAATTAAGACTCCCAATGCATGCACAGTGTTTATTTATTTAATTACTGCTGCCTAAGGGTCATTTGTAAGAGCTCGGTACTGTGTAACTGCCAGTGATGTCTCCTAGCGACACAAGATACAGCCCCCTCCTCCTATACAGGCAGAAAACCCCAACCTCAGAGAAGCTCACGGCTTTCAAGTAGACCTCAAAAACACATTCTGGACCTGAATTTCTGTTACCACTTATTTGGCCAGCAATCACATAATTGGTAGTTGAATCTCCTTATGAATTCTACCCATTCGCACACTTTTATCTCCTGATTTACACAGAGCAGACTGCTGAGGGTATGCTCTGCCCCATCATCCAGGGCATTAAGGAAGGAAGATGTTAAACAGGACTGGACCCAGTATTGACCCCTAGGTATCGGCCTCCAGCTAGACTTTGCATCACTGATCACCACCGTCTAGGCTCAGCCATTCAGCCAGTCTTCAACCCACCTCGCTGTCTGCTAACCATCATGCCCATCATGCGTGAAGACATCACAGCTTGTCTGTGAGGATCTGATGGGAGATGGTGTCAAAGGCCTTACTGAAATCTAGGCAGACAATATCCACTGCTCTCCCCTCATCTACCAGGGGAGTCATTTCATCATAGAAGGTTCTAAAGTTGCTCAAGCACAACTTCCCCTTGGTGAACCCATGCTGACGACTCCTGATGATTTTCTTGTCCTTCATGTACCTGGAAATGGTTTCTGGAATTAGCTGCTCCACCACCTTCCCAGGTGAGGCTGACCAGCCTGTAGTTCCCTGGGTCCTCCTTCTTGACCTTCTTGAAGATAAAGGTGACATTTGCTTTCCTACAGTCTTTAGGCACTTCTCCCAGTCACCGTGTTTGATCAAAGATTATTGAGAGCGGCCTCACAATGACATCTGCCAGCACCTTCAGCACTAGTGGGTGCATCCCATTAGGCCCGTGGACTTCCGTGTGTCCAGTTTGCTCAAGTACTCCCTGACATGATCCTCTTCCACTAAGGACACACCTTCCTTGCTCCAGCCTTTCCCCCAGTCTTTGGGACCTGGGATTCCTGAAGGCCTGTCTTTCTAGTAAAGACTGAGGCAAAAAAAGGCATTCAGTACCTCAGCCTTTTCCAAAGGTTGTCCAAAGGTATTTCACAGAGTCTTTCAGCAAAGCCTGTTGAACAAAATGTGCTACCATGTGGTCCAACATAGCTAAATATTCAGTTAAATAATGAGGTGGCAAAAAATGGACAGCTTTACCAGAGAAGGGAAAGAACACGTGAGTGCCACAGGAACCTGTGCTATTAATGTCTTCATAAAACTAAGCTTGATGGAACAATGTTCTCAGCCAGTGCAGGTGCTTTTATGCTCAAAGATGCAGGGCATACAATTTTTCCTGAATAAGTTGCCTTTTGAGCACTGAGAACAAAGTATTTGCATTTAATTATCAGTGCGCTTCTTCATTCTCTTCGGCTGCTAAGCAAGCTTTCCAAAAATGGATCCTGAAGTCTTCCCACAGCCTGACAAGATGCTTCGCAGAGAATGAAATGACCCCATAAAGTCAACAATCCGGTACATCAGAATGAAAATTAATATTACAGTCAATGCCAGTTGTTAAGTCTCTGAGCACATCACTGCTGAGTCAGACCAAACATCCAGTTGGCACAGTACTTGTACCTCCCAACTGGCAAAAGCAAACATCTAGAAAAAAATAAAGGAACAAGGCACACATGAAATGATACCTTTCCCCCAAACCCTTCCAGCTTCCAATGATTTTTCAGATACTTCTTGTCCTAGAGGTGGTATCTCTCTACATTGTAGCCCTGACAGATTTTCTTTCTCATGTGTCCAGTCACTTTTTGAACCCATGCAGCTTCCACTGTATCTTATGGCAGAGAGTATGGGGAAAAAAAACACTTCTTTGTTTTTTCTAAATGTGCCACCTGGTTAACTTCACTTGATGCCCTTTAATTCTTGCAGCAGAGAAAAAAAATGAACAATTGTTCCTTCACCACCTTCTCCAGGCTATTCAAGATATCTTTTTTTACACCTCTGCCTTACCCCTCACAATCATATTCTTCAGTGTTGGAGGTCTATGTATTTGTTTCTTGCCCTACACCTACCCCATACCTTCGGACATCCTGCCTCTTTTTTTTCCCATGCTTTTCTCACTTCTGCTAAATACCTTTGGGGACAAGAGAACCGGAACATCACACGGTATTCTAGTTAAGAGTACACCACATATTCACACAGTGACAGAATGATTTTTGCCCTTGATTTTACCCCTAACAACCTAACTTTTTTTTCCCTGCTCACAACCAAAAAATGAGCTAACATTTCATTGCAATGATTCATCATAACCCAAAGATCTCATTCCTGGAGGATCCCTTCTTCCAAGTCATTTCTGAACACCCTCAACAGCACAGGCACTACCAGCACATCTCCAAGCACACCCCTATGGCCACCGCCCCCCATGCTGAGGGGCTCCTGCTCCTGATTTTCTTGAAGAAAGATATTATTACTATTTTCAATAGTGTCTGCTAGATGCTCTTCAAAGTCTTTGCTGGTTGGCCTGAATTATCTGCAAATGACTACATACAAGACTGGCAGAGAACAGGAATGGTCTTATGGATCCAATCACCACTGCATATAAGCCTCCTGGATGACAGAGTGACCAGTTATCAGGTGATTAGGGAAAGAGTGTAATAAAAAGGTTAAAAACAGATTTATCTGTAATCAGAGACAGAAGCAATAGCCAGAGATTTGGGGTTTAAAGTATAACTATGGAATTGGCCTCCATAAATGAGCATGAATCTTGAAATGTGTATCTTTTAAAATCCACTTACGCTTAAACCACTACAACTTTCTGCATCAGGAAGTCTCACAGTTTCACCATATACTTAGTGTAAAAAAAAAAAAAAAAAATCTTTTTAAGCCAGAAGGTGCTTGTTCTCTAATTCTTGTATTTTGAAAAACAATGAATAATCACTTCCTAGCCATACTCTTCATGGCATAAGTGACAGACAACTACTGTCCGCCTCCCTCAATCACCTCTTTCCAAGCTGTGGAGCCTTAGTCAACTTTGTCTTTCTTCAGCCAGAAGATACTCATGACCTCTGACAACTCTTGTCAATTGTTCACAACAAGTTCCACTCAATCCTTTTTGCAATGGGATGACCAGAAATGCATTCAGTATTCAGAAATTTATAACATGCCATAATTGTGTTTTCAGTTTGGTTGAGTTTGGAAGCCTTTGGCTTAGGCTATATTTCTTGCTCTTACATTTCTGAATTCAGCTGACATGATCTGCTTTTCTCCTATGACAGAGTTTTTATGGTCTCCTCTCCACTCCCCTTCCCCCAGTGCATCATCTCAATGTGTATGTTCTTCCATTGTTACAAGCTTTCATGCAGTCATTGGCTGAAAATTTCTCCCATATCTTTTAAGTTTTAAGCAGCAGCAATCTACACAGGAAAGACTATTAAGCAACAAAACAGAAGGTAAAACAACGCACGTTAGATTTGACCAAAATGCACTGACTGGTGATTTTGCCATAAGAAAGCATAAATTAGCATCAAAAAATATTTAAAGCCTAACAGAACAAAAGAAGCTGAACACAAGAACAATGACTTACTTCTGCAGCATGGCTTGCCACTCGCCTAGTCTGTCTCCTATGGGAAACCGCTTAATGGTGCTCTGAATCTTCGCTCGCCACTCCCTCATGTAGTCCTCAATGTCGAACACAAACGGCTGCTGCCCAAAGTTGGCATCGACTATCTCTCCTGGAGTCTGGAGACCCACTGTAGGGTAGAGATTTGACTGGGAAGGAAGAAGAAGAAACCTGTATTAAACTCAGCTTTCTCTTATTGGTTCCAGTTACATGGTTTGGTACGACAAAAGAGCTGTTCTTTAAATTGAAACACATAACAGAATAGGAAGGGGCAATAGGTCCTTTACAGGTAAATCTCAAGAAGCCTCATGATTTATCATGCAGTTATTAAAAGTTATTGCATAAAACCAGAGCAACAGGTTCAATCTCCCAGCAATCTGTGATCAGTGCCACAAACGCTGCCTACTACGGCATGTCCACTTTCTGGTTTACCTTTCTGCAATTTCTACAACAGTTCAACAGCCAGTAAATAATAATAAAATTAAAGGGGTATCATCTCGATCAGCAGATCTAAGTGTTTTCCACTGTTTCTACTGAACTCTCTTATTCCTTGACAAGAAGCTGCTGCCAGGGTATTTTACATCTCTGATGAAAAGTGAATGGATGGTAGTGGAGCTCTGAGGTTAGGTCTCTGACAATCCCAAGGCAGCATGCCATCCACACAAGAAATTCCACTACTAATAGATGATTTTTATATTCCTTTTAAGAGCAAGCATATCAATCCGGCTGGATGCGCCGTCCCCTATTGAACTGTAGGGAAAATAAAAAGGCTACCACTGTGAAAATACCTCAGAAATTTAGCTAATAATCCAGCTTCCAGAAAGGATGATTTAAATGAAAACAGATGATCAAAGCCTATCTAGAGGGTCTCTGAATTCAGGTTATTTTAACAATAGCATATGGATACAAACTGAATCCCTGAGCCCACTTAAATGTGGAGAAAAGAGAAAGGGTGTCAAAAAAGGTACAGGGTTGCCTGGTTCTCACTCTGGATGACATTTTTAAGAGCATGTTTCATTCATAGTCACGTTACTTTTCTGCAGCACAAATTACTTTTCTGTTTGCAACACAAGTAAGCTTCATTAATCCTCTACTTCAGAGCATCTGCTGACGGTCTGCAGGGTTTAGGAAGAAATCTCATGGCATTCATGAACTACTTGGTGTTGGTTTTTTTTTTCACTTTGCTTTAACTCACTGGAGACTGCTACAGCTAGCAACCAGACACCAGACAAGGCACAGAGATGTAGTGAAGCATGTAGTGAAATTAAAGTCTGGAAGGTGCCTGGTTGTGGTGTCTTGGTCATGACTGAACCTATGTCAGATATCAGGAGGAGCAGACCTCTCTCTCCAGGTCAAATGAGTGAGCACTACTACTGGTGGTTAGACCATGAGTGAGCACTACTACTGGTGGTTAGACCACCATTCTGAAGAAAGCTAGGATGGTTCTCTCCTCCTCTATGTCAAGCGGCATGGGCTTTCCTACAACTATCTGGAAAACGTACTGAACTAATTCTTTACTATTACAGTAGAGACCTGATACATTGGTTATGTAATTGATCTCCCCTTGAGACCTACTGAAGTTGTGGATTTTACTTTTTACTAAAGATATTAAGATGGTTATGAGGTGAAAATCAGCAGAATCCTAACCACATTAACAAAAATGGAGCCAGCACACTGTGGGAAGTGATTAGCTCTTTCTTTCACTGGTGTGGCTGCATTTGCACTATTATACCCAGTTCCTCCCTCCCCATCCATGTCCCTAGGACAAGAAAGACACTCACAAATGGGTTCGGGCCCAGCAGAGTTCTGCCAAGATGGTCAGAGGGCTGGAGTGCATGGCACACAAGGAGAGGCTGAAGGAATTAGATTTGTTTCGCTTGGAGAACAGAAGGCAAAAAGGAAAATCTAACTGCAAGTCTTCTACTCCCAAAAGGGAGGTGATAAAAAAGATGAAAACACTCTTCTCAGAGTTGCTCAGAGAAAAGACAAGAAGCAATGGGCACCCATTGCAACCAGGGAAGTTCTGATGGGACATATGGAAGAAATTCTTCCTTTTGAGGATGACTAAGGACTAGAACAGGTTCCCACAGAGACTGCAGCATCTCTGTCCTTGGAGGTTTTCAAAACTTAACTGCATATGGTTCTGAACAACCTGCTCTAGCTTTGAAATCAGCGCTGCATAGAACAGGGAGGTTAGCCCAAATTATCTCCAGAAGTTCCTTCCAGCCTAAATTCTTCTAGGATTCCATTATTTTGTGGGTTGTGGGAGTAAGATGGTGAAGAGGTAGTCATGCGTATTAGCCCAAATGAACTCTCTCAGCATTACCACATCATGGAGGAGCAAAGGAGTAACGGCAGCTCCAATAATACGAGAATCTACTGCAGCAGTACAACTCCCTGACAACAGGCTGCCAGACTTCTGATTTTGGGAAAGGCACAACACAAGTGCCAAGGTGACCCTTCAAGCCTCTCTTGTGGGATTACACTCAGCCAGATACCAACTCACACCAGCTCCTTTTTCTATCTGGACAGCTCTGCTTCAGAGGCGTATGGCTAGTACTGTACCTTTCTGGAATCTCAAATAACAAAGGAAAAAAATGAATCTATAAATACAGGCTGGGAACTAACATCAGAAATCAGCATGACTGCATCACTGCTGACTCAGCACGCCTCTTCCTTTCACATTCTCACACCAAGGAGGTCACTACATTAGAGATGTGCAAGGAAAAGGCAGCATGATAAAGGAGGAGTTACCAGAGGAAAATGTCATTTTTAAAGTCAATCTCTCCTCTCTTTCAAACCTAGGTGACAAGAAAATATCTCTAATGAGGGATGAGATCTCCTCCACAATCCATATTTTAGACTTCCTAGGTTTTTGGTATTACAAACCCAAGGACTTCCAAAGCCAGGAATCAGACCCCTACAATACTGAGAAGTTAAAAGACAAAAACCCCAAACCATAACATATCACCTATTTGGGTATGCTCATCTTTGAGGGGAAGCTGCCTACCCCCAACTTTTCTCGAATCATCTCAGAGTTAGAATTCCATTTTTCACATGTAGGATGTGTCCTCTCTATGTAGCAACTGTTGGGAACTACACATACCTCCACCACCCTGCCGGGTGCAGGGAGACATCATCCTAGAGCCCACTGACTAGGCAGATGCTTCTCCGCCAACTTCTTCAGGCACACTTTCCCAGTGACTTTTGACCACCTCATCCCTCTGATGTCGATGGCCAGTTGCTCACACCCCCCTAGTTTGTCTTGTTTTTTTTTCAACCTCCTCCACCCTTTGTGCCCCTGCAATCCTACCCTGGGCACTTCCACATTCTGCTTTTTCACATTTCCTACTCTCATCACATAGCTGTTTCAGCAAACTGCCAGGCAGGATAAACCTGATATGGGCTTGTGTAAATGACAGAGTTAGGCTTAAGCATTGATTTAAATTGTTGAAAGAGGGGGAAACTCCCTCTGTGAGATCTCCTATTTGCAAGCAGTCATTTTTGTATTAACTTCAGCCTGCGAAATTTTTTTCCACCAATGCACGTTTGTACAAATGTAAACACTCTTCAGAGGGAACTGAAACAGAACAAACTGAAGCAACTTCACTGTGTGTGACAATTATCACAACAAAATGTGGTTTTCAATTACAAGTATCCATTTCAACTTCCTGCTACTGCAAATATTGCAAAACATCGTCTTCATCACTTTCCTCTGAAAGGGGAGTTTGGCAACATGCACTTCAAGGATTCAATTACTAGACTGGTAATGTTTTGAAGGGTCAAATTAATTCCTTGTGAAACATCACTGCTATGTCAACAGCATCACCCTAGAATTTATTTAAGCTCAAAAGGCAGAAAAGCAATGGGACTTAACTGGCCAGTCTTCTCACTGATACGTGCTACCAGTGAGCTTCTACATCACATAGGCTATATTGCAAGAAAAAGCTTTCAAACTACAGCCCCTACCAGGGGGGTTTTGGTACTGAGGTACATAACAGGCAGAACCAAAAACTGCATGTCAGCTGCTCAAACCAGAGAACCTCAAGGGTGACCTGGGGAAGACTGCTGTTTCCACTCCCATTTGCAGTTAAATTTTCAGACCGCAGTTTTAGCGGGTGAAGACCACATTGTATTTTGTATCTTTCACATGGCGTACGTTTTCTCTTCTTTACCTTAAAATGAAGGCATATTGTGTTCCTGCCTGGAACACAATGCTGTAATAAATAAAAAATACTACTTGCAAGTTGTATCAACTTCATATTCCCTACTATTTCAAGACTTCTCTGGCAATAGTCATTATATTTAAATCAAAAGTCTACCTTGGGTTTGGGATCCCATTCTTTAGGAAAGGGCAGTAATCTTAACTGTCTGGAAGAGCAACCAAGAAGCAATGGACAGAGAGAGCAAAAAGGGCCAGAATAGGATATGGAATACACAGGCGTCTGCAGGAGTGAGGGAAGAAGGAAATAATTCAAGTGAAGGATGTTGGAAAAGGGGGGTGGGAATGACGGAAGCCAGGTGCAGGCATCCTTAGGATGAATCTGACAACACAGCAGCTGAGTCATTTAGAACACGGAGAGAAATATCCAAAAGCCACACTGAGGCAGAAGTTTCCTGCCATTGCTTGCAACCACAGTCTGGGGGTGAAATAACCTTGTCAAGCTTCTGCCTCTCTTTTTAAAGAGAAATCATCTTGTGGACGATAACTCTCAATAGTAGGAGGCCTGAAGGGCATCCACTGTTCTTCCTTCTGGCCCAGAAGAACAGTGTTATGGATTAGCTGCTGCTGTAAAAGCCAGAAGCAGATTTCCTCAGAAAACAACTCAGCAAACTCTGGTTAGTAAAAGGCACAGAGATACCATTTAGCCACTGGAAACTGCCTTAAGGTATTTGAATAGCTGATCCCAAAAACCGCCTGACCAGATCTTTCTCCAGTTTGACATTAAAAGAAAATCTCTGCACAGGACACAGATAAATGCATGAGATCTTGTAAAGATTAACTGCTCAAGGAACAGCAGGATGGAGGGATGCCCGGGGCTCTGACGGGTTTTGAGTTCAACCCCAGCAGCGCTGCCAGACCTCACTGCTGCAAGAGCCCTGCTGCCTGTTCTGCTCCTGTGCATCTTCCCCAACTGTCCTGTTTATAACAGAGACTCAATACAGGGGTGAACAGCCTACTAGTGCACATTAAATTTATAAATCAGCCCGCTGTGCACTCCTGGATCAAAAAGATGCAAGTTACGCTAAGCAGGACAGGTAACTTCAGCCTGCCAACTCTGTACTGTGAAGCCCTACAGCGACACATCAGCTGTGTAGGACAAAACAACGCTGTGTGTGTTTTGGTCTGTTTCATAGCTATTTCTGATTGATGAGAGACTAAATGGCAATTATCTATCTATCCCAGCATGCAGACTGCTCTCACTTCAGAAAGAGAAGCAGTCTAGCCAAATGACCCCTTGTTTTTGTTCAGGACCACAGTGAAAGCTGTGCTTTTGGAAGAACTGACTGCACGTTACTGCCTGGATTAACTCAGCTGGCGTCACTGCACTCAAGAGGAACTCAGTATTGGCACTGGTGAATCAGAGCAATAACTATCAACCCCAAATGGATGCCAAATACATTCCTCCAGGAATTCCATGTGCTGGTTACTGATCACGGGTGGAGGCTTGTCAAAAACTTGTGCAATGAGCCTCAGAAATACCCTTCCCTAACCAACACCTTTGAAAGTGAACGACTCCACAGCTGCAAGATTTGGATGAGAGAGGGAGAAGCTGAGAACAGCATCATTAGGCACTTCTGTGCTCTCTGATGGCAGAACACGGGAGGCTACCCAGTGACGACTTTGCACATATACTCCCCACATTCGATGCTGCATTTGGAAGACAGTGACCTGCAATGAAGTCTGAATCCAGGCTTTAATTGCGGGAGAAGGAGCGACATATTCTTAGAGCTGGTGAGGGATCAGAGGAGGCACGTGAGTAGCCCATATCCTAGCCACAGGATTACGAAGTTTCAGGAAAGGGAGCATCCACATCATTCAATAGTGTGCGTTACCATTTTTTAACAGGCCATCAAACCAAAAAAAAAATTCACACCCCCACACTCTTCCCCCTCCCTTCTGTTTGCATTCTTAGTTAAAATACTGAAAATAGGTGTACTTACAGGGAGGTCTGTAAAGGCTATACCTGTGGGGGGAAAAATATTAGAATTAAAAAGACAAAGGATTTTTTCCCTGCTTGGCTACATCCATAACATGTTACAAAAAGTTACTACAGCTCAATAAATCCCAGCTCTGACCCTGCATTTCACCACCTGTCATATTTAGAAGTAACTTCCCTCCCCAGCCCACTCCTCTGCAAGGTTTTGAATCTGGAGAAAGGTTCATGGAAAAGCCTAAATTTTTCAGACATTTCTCCTTAAAATTTGATTTTCCAAAAAGCAGCTCCTCTTTTCTTTGCTTCTCCCTCTGTTACCCTGAAGGAGTTAGTTTTCCAGGCTCACTTTGGGTTTAGAAGCAGAGCTTTACTATCATGTTGCCACGGTTTACTCTATAGCTGCTTCTTCTTAACAGCCAGTCAGAGACAGGAACGAATATTCAACGCTTTGCATTGCAGCTGGGGAATGTCCTTGCAACAGGACCAAGCTGCAGCCTGGAGCACCTGAGAAACACCGTGCAAAGAACAGCTTCATCCTCCATGACGCTGTTACAGTTCCAAATATAAGCGATGGAAAAAAGTGTATGGTTTCCTTTTTTATTTAATTTGGCATATGAGAAAAGAGATATCAAGCAAAACCTACTAGAAGTCACAGCTGCTCGCAGCAGGATCCGTTTCTGCTGGAGTAAATATCAATGCTGAGAGGACAGAGAGGCCCAACAGTCACTATCGAGAAAGAATGGGACACTGTTGCAATGCACCGTTCACCTTATCAGGCTGAGCTTAATTAATGTTTTAAGCTAATGTCTCAGGAGCCAATCTGGAAGCCGCAGTCCCTCCCCACATGTGCTCCCTGCTTTCTGTCCCCAGTCAGAGGAAGGCAGGTCTCCACACCAGCATACCCAGTTCTAACACACGTGCCACCTCTCAGCCATGCCGCAGTCCCTCCTGCATTGCACTGAAGTGCACTATAGCCTGCGCAGAAGCAAGAGGGCACCATTCTCTGTTTTTAGTATTATGACTATTTTATGTGGAGATTTCACGTGTTCATCCAGAAAACCAAGAGCTGCAATGTAATATTACCAGGTGAGCATGAAATGGTAATTTAAAACAAGTTTAGGAGTCAACGTAGGAAACAATTACCATTTGAAACAGCACATGTCTAAAACTGAATGCTCAGAAAAAAATCCTGGATTTTGACTAAATAAATAGCCAATAAAGTTTAATTAACATCATGGCAGCTAGGAGCTTCTCTGCTGAGTACTCTCTCTACAATCCAAACAAAAATTACGGATCAGTATGCAAGTGATGCTGAATACCCAGCTGAGAAAAACATGTAGCAACCATTTGTCTCATCCCATCACTTTGTCTGTCCACTTATTGTTCTGCACATTGTGCATGTCCTGCCCCAAGCCTATTTTCCACATGCTCCCCACCACAGGCATAAGCTTCGCACTTGACTTGCTTAGCTGGATGAAAGTTTATTTCTACTTTTAAGAAAGAATGAGGTTAACCTCCTCATCAGAAGTCCTCCTCTGCCCTCCTGCATCACTCAGAGCTAAAGGTGGCCCAGCCTTGCCAAGAAAATTCATGGAGCTGCATCCAGCACATGGGCAAACATATATAACACGGGCGGAAAATTGGCTGACTGTCAGGATTGAAGGGTTGTGATCAGCAGCATGAAGTCCAAGCGTTGGCCCTCAGGGATCAATGCTAGGGCCAATACAGTTTAATATCTTCACTAACAACCTGGACATTGGGAGGGTGTGCACCCTCAGCAGGTTCACAGACGTTGCCAAACAGGAGTCTGGGCAATATGCTGGAGGGCATACTCTTATTCAGAAGGACCTCAACAGGCTGGAGAAAAGATCCAGCACGAACCTCACAAAGCTCAGCAAAAGCAACTGAAGAGTCCTTCTGCTGGAGTCCAGCAGAGGCCAACAAGATGAAGAGAGGTGAAGGGAAAAGGGGTTGTTCAGTCTTAAGAACATTAGGGAAGACACTTACTGCTGCCTACAACCACCTAATGGGAGCGTACAGAACAGACAGAGCCAGACCGTTCTCAAAGATGCATGGTGACAGGAGGAAACAAAGACAAGTTGCAATACGGCTAATTCTGGTTAGATATTAGCCAGGGGTTGGAAATCGGTATGAAAGTGGTCAAACACTGAATCACAGGACCAGAAAAGCCCCCTGGGGATCTCCATTCTTGGAGACAGTAAAAACTTGACAAGTTTCTGAGCAACCGGACCTAGCTGGCCCTGCTGTCAGCAGGGAGGTGAATGCATGACCTCCAGAGATCCCTCCCAACATAAATTGCTCTATGATTCTATAAATAAATGTTTTACACTGCCTTTAAATTAAGGCATTCATATGTTTAGTGCCTTCTATTATGAAACTAAGACCAATAAAATGCTTTAAGTGTACAGATCCAGATCTGTTGCACAAATATGTCTGCTTAGACAGTTCATCCTGAACCTGTACTGCTACATACTTGCATCCAACCAAGTCAACAGCAGAACCCCAAAAAAATCACAGCTCTAACTAGGCAGCTGAATTTGAAACTGCAATCTCTCTCTGCAGCACCTTCAAAGCCTGGATCCAATTTAAAACAACAAACATCAGAAATTTAAAGACATAAGAACTGGACAGCTCAAGAAGTCAGGAAGCAAGAGCAAATGCGTGAAGAGCCTCTCCTGTAAGTCCACAATGTTAACCTCATCATCCAGGCAGTGATAAAAAGGCGTTAACTTTAAATGAAGGTTCAGTGCTGGGGGATAGCGTGATCAACACCTTCACCTGCCATCTAATCAAAGGACTTTCACCTTTTAATGACTAACAGACACTTACATGTATCTCCATGCATACAACCTGCTTGTGGATATTCTAGCCAAACTCTGCCCTCCACCCTGCAGCAATCACCCTGTCTGCCTCACAGTTGGCCATTTTCTTCAAAATACGTTTCAGAATTCAATTTGCACAAGACAACACATACTTGGGTGATCAGCACCAATGCTTCACTTAGTAGATGGCAGGGTGCTCTTCCAGCTTGTTTAGGTAATCTTAATTCAGAGAATGCAAAAGCAGTGCTGTGGACTGCAATAAGCGACACCACATTCAGCAAGATCAGCATGTTGAAGAGCAGACTCAGAAATATCAACCCATGAAATACTGAAATACTTCTACACATAGCTCTAAACACTCCTGGAAACAGCTACCATCCAGTCAAGCCATTTGGGTAAAACTATTCTTACAGAGAAATCAGGCGGCAGCCACATTTGGTATTTTCCTTTCATTTCAAATTTGGTTCATCTATAAAGTCTTGTTTTAAACCTCCCAAAGCTCTTTTTCTCTGTAAACTTGGTTTGAGGACAAATCTGTCAACTGGGAAAGCTGAGAAGGACATCTGTGGGTCTCTGACAGATTTCTTCATTTTCCCCAATGTTCCTGTTCATCTCTAAACTGGTGACAAAATGGGTAACTCGCTCTTTCCAAGCACCTGCAGTCGAACTCAGACAGACCACAGGACGTTTTCTATGCCAGGACTTCAGAGGGTTGCATGCTCTTTTTATAGCCTTGCCGGTCCATTTACCTCAGCCTGCTGTCAAAGTCTGAGATCTGAAACACTCGTACATTAGTCCCAGAGTGAACTCCTCCACTTAGTCACAGAGACCTGTAGCAGTCACTTTCACTTATCATTTCCTGCTTCCAAGACTCTCTGCGTAACGGCTGGAGCCCCAGATTTCTCCCTCTTTCTCTCCTAATTCACCCTTACCACACTTCCAGCCATATCACATCATCTTTTTTATTGCCAGGACTCTGCTCAGAACTTGACAAAACCATCTAATCAGCAGCCAGAAGACATTCTAGACATTTTCCAGAACAGAGAATTAAGACTACATACGACATCAAACTGTTTTTATGTGACGACTCCAAACAAAGTTCAAGACTTAGCTCCAACCAAAACATCCAGAATTTGTGATGGCCTAGAAAACAATTCCTACACATGTGATTAAATGGAAAAGCATGGAGACAACAGAGGACCATAGTTAAGCAACAGGAGAAAACTGCAAGGAAAACAAAGGAGGGGTGTCTAAATAATAGGTGAAAAGGAGAAAAAAAAACAGTGAAGAGAGAATATAGTGAAGAAAGAACATCATATTTAGAGAAAGACAAAGCTACAGTATTTCCACTAAAAGCGAAACAAATTAAAATGCCCAAAGGCATAAAATGCCCTGAAACCTGCTGTCAAGCTAGCTGTCATCAAAAAGGGGCTGATTAGTCTTATGAATATTTCTGATATCTGCAGCAGCATTACACAATGACCTCATTTCCTAATAGGAGAGATACACAGCTTCAGCAGCTGAAGACTTTGAGTCAGGAAACATCAACAAAAAGCACATTCATCCCTTTCCTGATAAATCTTGGGTTTACACAACACACAAATGAGATCCTCAGGTTAGCATTAAGTATCATGAAATGTTCAAGATCTTCATGGAGATGCTTCAGCCAGAGTGGAACAGGTACTGTCTTTCAAATAAATACCGTCTCCTTCTGGTCTTGGTTCCTCTGCTGACACCCACCTCAGCCCCTCTTTCACATCTGTCTGCAGAGTGCCCAGGAGCTTGTCTCTGTGGCCTTGCAGGGCTCAGACACGCTCTTCTCACCATTCAACCGGAAGCACTTCTCTTGAATGCTATGTTTGTTGATCAATAGCAAAAATAGACACTAATCTAATAGACCTTAATAACAGTCTTCCTGCCTGAGGTTTTTTCATCCTATTTTGTAAAAAGACAGTAAAATGTTCCAGCAGCTGTTGCAGGGGTCAGGACAACGACTGATGGTCTGCTGCTCCCTAGTACTTCAATCACTGTCTCTTCTGACCACATCACCTCCCCTCTCTGAATACGACCATTATGCCTCTACAGCTGAAAGAGGAGCTGGTACGTGGATGAGCCAGTCGTGAAAGCTCACGAGATTCTCCCACTTACAATTTTCTCGTATGTATCGGGTCTTGTACCAGTACATCTGAACAGCAAGAGGAGACCATGGAAACAGCAATGCTTATAATCAATGATGTTCTCCAGGCACAGTGTAATTTAATTCCCTTCCTTTCCTGTTTCTTCCCGATGGCATTGTTCACAGCTGGCGGAGGCTGGTCTCCAAGGGATCATTCAATGTCAGCTTAGAAAACACAAGCTTTCCACCAAAAAAAAAAAATCTTTGAACGAAAAGGAGCATTAAAAATCCAGAAAGGAAGACCTGGCAATTTCACTGCGGTAAAGACCTCCAAACGTCCCGAACAAAACAAATCTATGAGCAGGACACGAGGCAAAGAATCAGAAGATTGTAATGAAGAAATGTGATACAGAAATTACTGAACTGTTCTCTTTGTTTGGCTTCATCTGCCCAGACACCAAGGCAGGACGTGGCCGTGTGAATGGACAGAGCATGTGACAACATTTCAGCCGCCTCCCTTTCTACTCTGCAGATTCCTGGTAAGTAGAAGGAATTAAATTTTCAGTGAACAAATTTGTATTCACTGAATAGAAGACCTGGCCTCTTCCTGACAGTAATGCTGTCATTGCGAAGGAAAGTAACAACACTGTCAGACTGAAAACTGGTGAAGCTGGAAAACCATCCACTCACATAAAGGCAACAGCCAGAGAGGCACAGCACAAGCCACTACACTACTTCTGTGTAAATACACATTAAAAATCAAGGACAGCAACTAAAGGGAGAGATTTAGTGAAATCATTTTTAACTATTTCAGCACTTTAACTGCTGTTGTATGGTAAACTTGCCTCATTCCTAAGCAACAGACCCTGTTCTACATCATCAGCTGTCGCTTTCACACCTCTAACTGTCTTCACAGTACAGGACTGATGGGGGCAACATCCACAGATTATGAGTTAAATTTAGAATAACCCAGCTATTAGAAATCCAGGCAATGAACTAACACTTACAGACTACAAATGATTCCTCATCACACTAGTGACTGGTCTGACTAGGTAGTAAGCCGGAAGTCTTCACTAGAAGTCGACCAGCATCAAACACAGTCTGGCCAATAGTTATTGTTTCAAAATATAAGCCAAATCATATTTCTAAAGAAACATTCTTAACTCTGAGCAACTCCTCAGCAGGCTTCTCATCCAGGCTCCATTCCTAGTATCAGAATGTTAAAAACAAGTCTCATGGGATGCTCAGAGATTTTTTTTTTTCCATTCCATCGAGGGAATGGAGACCTCGATCTGTTGCAAAGCATCAGGACTAGCTGCTAAATGCAATGCTACAGACTCAATCTAGAACGCTTCTGGGAAGCCACACGTCTTATTTCTAGGCAACCATCCCCTAAAAATCAACAAACAGTGGGTACAAAATCAGAGGAGAACTGAAAACAATTTTCTGAAAGAAGTTCTGTCTACATGAGCACTAGGCCTTTCTGAATCTGCCTCACAGGAAAGATTCTTCTTGAGACTGAGGTGAAAAAGCCCCACACCTCAGACCCATCTCTCTCATATAATTCTAACATAGCCTCCTGCTACTTTCACAGAATCACAGACTGGTTGAGGATGGCAGGGACCTCTGGGTCCATCTGGTCTAACCCCTCTGCTCCAGCAGGGCCACCCAGAACCAATGCACAGGACCACGTCCAGGCAGCTTTTGAAGACCTCCAAGGACAGGGACTCAACAACCTCTGGGCAGCCTGTGTCAGGGCTCAGTCACCTGCACAGCACGGAACTGCTTCCTGATGTTCAGAGGAAGCCTCCCGTGTTCCTGTTTGTGCCCAGTGCCTCTTGTCCTGTCCCTGGACACCACTGAAAAGAGCCTGGCTCCATCCTCTCTGCAGCTCCCTTCAAGTATTTATATATATTGATAACATCCCCCCAAGCCTCCTCTTCTCCCAGCTGAACAGTCCCAGCTCTCAGCCTTTCCTCACAGCAAAGATGCTCCGGTCCCTTCAGATCTTCGTGGCCCTTCGCTGGACTCTCTCCAGCAGCTCCATCTCTCTCTCGTAGCAGGGAGCCCGGTACTTTTCCCACCAAGAGCTCACCAGAAATTATGCACTCTCCAGGCACACACTGCACTCCAGTCCCACTCCTTCCTTCAGCCAAGCCAGTCACTCAAATGACTTCTGTTCTGGTAACTGGGGTATTTTTCTACCAGCTTCTTCACCATGAATTCAGCAAAGTAGAATTAACACGGCAAGGAGAAGCAAAGGAAAGAAGTGCTTGTCCCTGCTAAACCAAATGAATTCCAGCACAAAAATGAGATAAACTTATCAAAATTTACTGCATGTCTTACACAACAAGAAATTTGGCAAGAATTTATCCAGGTTGGAGAACATGTCATCCAAGAGAAAGATATTTTAGGTAAAAATGGCCACAACTTTCTATTTTAGACAAATCAGATACAACGGATGCTTGGATAACATCTGCGAGATATTTCTTTGGGCAAAATCCTGAAGTTCTTAACTTTAGGAGAACTACTGGGTTGACTGTGAAATAAACCAAATTATTGTCAGTGCTTAAGTAAGACTTCTTATGCAGAATTAATGTCTAGCTTTGGGAATACTTGGACCAACGTGTTAAGGCTTAGAAATGCACAAGCCACTGATAACAGTGGCTCTGCAGTTAGTTGAATAATACACTAACCAAACTTCCCACTTCATTATTTCCCTGTTGCCCTGCCATCAGCTATCTCATCCAACCTCCCACAAGCCGTGCAGTAGCAGAAGAAAGGAGCAGAAGCTGGGGATGCAATACTAACCTACTTAAATTGAGCATCACAGAAACCATTTTGCATGCTGGAAGTATTTATGTCTTGGAGCCAACCTACAACTCCTGACTGCTGCTGAGTGCTCTTTTTCTCTCCAGTTTTTTAAATCTTACCCACAAACATGGAACAAGAGTTACAACACATGCAAAGTATTAGAGTAAACAGCTGTGAGAGCCGGACAGGAGCATCCTTCTCCTGAAGAACAACTTTCTTTACTCACCTAAGCTGTGGCCATTTTTTGTGTAGAAGCAGGTATTGTTGATCAGGTTGACACAGCAACCGATCACATCTCCAGTTGTGAATGTAGGGCCATAGGGCTGTCCTGTCCCCGAGGAACAGAAGGAGTGCCCGTCATCACCATGGTACCCATAAGAATGTTTATCCCATCCTGCAGAAAGACAAAAGAACAGGTCAACAATGAAGCCAGTTTAGAAGAACAACATGGAAACAACAGCTCTCAGGACACAATTTTCTGGTAGGAAATTTGAAATTTTGATTCCCACTCCTGATTCATTGCAGTATTCATTTTCGCATACCAGTAACCAAAAAGAAATCAATGTTCATCAAACATAACACATCGTTTGTGCTTTAGCCTCATTTGTCATTTAAGAGAAATCATAAAAAGACTGCCAAAAAGTCATTTTCATAGGACAAAGATTTTTTATTTTAGAAAATATTAAAACCCTGTTTCTGTTTTATGTTGCAAGCTGTGAAACAAACTCCTCTTCATAAAACATTTCTGTTTCCCACTAACAGAATCTGCCAGCCAAAGCATCTAACAAAATCATCCTCAGCCAACTGCAGCTTTGTCTGTAAGTTCTGCTCACACGTGTAATGGCTAGAGGCAACGTTTGCATTCTCACACTTACATTTCGCTTTGAACAGTTTACAACGATTTCGGTGCTCCCCTTGGGCAACATGTCCCATTCTCTGGGACAGCTTAAAACGTAACCCTCAAATGTCAATTGGCAATTTTCAAAATGGTCCACTCTAACATTAATATCTTTTATTTCTTCTGCCAGTAATACTGTGTGTAGGGTTAAAGCTGGGTTCAGTGATTGCAGCGCTTGCTCTCATCTACATCTCACAGTAATTCCGTTATTCTGCATTCCTTATTTTGTTCTAGTCTATTCCCATTCTGTTGTAAATTCTTACATTTAGAAAATACCAGTATAACTGCTAGCTACTGCAAAGAAGAGATAAATCCATCCTTTAAAAGCTGTGATGTTCTTCAGACGACATGCAGGCCTTCTCTTCTAAGGACACTTGCTTCCCTCCTGCAGAAGAGGGGCAATGCCTCCTGCCGCCGGGGCCACGGCACGACTCTGCAAATGCTGCCTCGACCTGTTAAGCCGTGCGTGCCAAGTTCAGCCGCCGCTACTGCTCAAGATGGCTTACACTTTCCTCTCTTAGGAGACCAGCCAAGGCAGGTATTGAGGCATGAGAAACAGCTCTCTTACCACACAGTTTAAAGAGAGCATGACACACTGTCTCATAATAAGGCTTCAAAAGATCTTGATCTACCAGGATCTTCTGCAGCTCTTTGGAGCTTTCCTATGAATTACACAACCAAAGCCATATCTGGCAGAGAGACGTACTTGTACCAAAAAGCCTGAGATAGACACAACATAATAACCACCACCTGTGTTTTAAACGGATATGGTTGGATCCTTAGGCAGACCATGCCAAACTGAAGCAGAAGCAAAAGAAGGAGCTTTGACCATCTACTGACCTTACACAACCTAGAAGTGAGGTGATGGCAGGGGAGTGGAGAATCTGTTAAACGCGGAGCAATGGTTTTGGCAAATGGACTACAGAAGAAACGGAATGCCCGTGAGGGCAGATGGGTTAAAAAGTAGAAAGCACACATCGTGCAGTAAGGCAAAAAAAGCTTTAGCACCAGAGAGAGGATGAGGCGCCTGCGAAGGTGGGCTGGAGCACTCCTGCCAGCCACGACTTTCATATAAACCTGACAACAGCACGAGGGTACTGGAAATCTAACCCCATAAGATGGTGCTCAGCTACTTGCACTCAGGGGTCTTATCATCAGATGACCCACACGCTCACGGTTTCTCAGAAAAGCGTGAAACATTCGGCGCATGCCCAAGGCCCCCGGTTTATTGCACCACACCGCGGGGATGCCAAAGTCATGGAATGGAGCAAGACTAGAACATGGACCTCAGGGCAAAGTTTGGAAGAGAAAGTTGTGAAGGCCTCCTAGCAAATCATAGCCTAGAAATGGTGAATAATTCCCTCCGTTAAATCCCACACATCCGCAGGAACAGACTGAGATGTCCCAACAGCCAGCTCTGTCTTCCCGAGGACCAGCTCCACACAAGCTGCTGGCACCAGTACCAGTCCTGTTTAGTATCTTCACAAAGGACACGGACAACAGCACAGACACCACCCTCGGCAAGCCCAAAAATGATGCCAAACTGGTTTGCCAAAAACAAAGGAGGGTGTGATAGAGGCTCTAGAGGTTATTGTCAAAATTCCGCTGGTACGACTTCTTCCAGTAAAAGTATCATTGACATATTAATATGGCTCCTTTCCGCTACCCCTTTTATTTTCTCTGCTGCTGGCCTGTGACAGGCTGCCATCGCTGACCCGCTACTTTAGTCTCCCCAAACACAGACCTGTTACTTGCACGTAAATTCATAATCTCTCTAATGAAACTGTTTGGGAACTGCAGCTGATAACTCTGATCAGTTTATCTCCTAAGCTACTTAATAATATAATCCAAATATGAACAGAACTCTGCTGCATACAACTCTGCACCAATTACATCTAAGTACTCAGATGCGTACATATCCGCGCTATGCAGTAGGTAAGCCTACGTGAGAAACGCAACAGTGTGCCCAGCTGTGAGAACAATTCCACAAAAGATTTGTGCTAATGCAAATACTACAAATTCTGTAGTATAATAAAATACAGATTTCAGTGCTCCATTACTTACAGATCACCACCCTGGTCCTACTAAAAAAAAAAGTACTGCTCCTGTAAGACTTATGCTTCGTAAAATCAGCATTTGCTGTACCACCAAAGGTAGATGAACTCCAATGAGAAGTCACTGAATAAAGGCTCTGAGGGTGGTGTCAAAATTGGTATGCATTGCAACAGCACCTGCAAAAAAGCTGGATTTGAAGAAGATTCTCTATTGGCAATCACTAATACTATTAATTTAAGAAAATCTCGTCCATTCGGCTCTTTGCTAATGATATACAGGGTTAACTTCTTCAACTCAGATGTTGTGTAGTGCTGAATCTCGACCTAACACAATGCTAAGTGCAGTAAATCTAGGCTGTCAGCCTTACTACATCACCATGGTCACTAAAAACACAAGTCAGATTTATCTGAGAGAACCTACTGTACTTGCCATAAACATCAGATGAGTGGCATTAATTATACACCTAACCTTTAGTTACCTATTAAGCAAATAATGTACCGGTATTTCTAAAATGCTTTCCAGAATCAACATCGGGGCAACAGCATACAGGTCATTCCAGCACTGGCAAACTTCAGCCACTCTTCTGGAATTTCCTAGTATTCTAAATTAAAAATAACAATCAGCACTTCTAATACTTCTAGGTCAAAGTTATCTGGGCCTGTTATTTAAATAGCGTCTCCCTGCCAGAAGATGTTTGGCATCATCTCTGATTACCAGCAGAGTGGGGAGTAACTTATCATATGCATTTTACAAATACATCCTCCAACTTCTCTCCAAGTACCAAAACACTTGCTGAAAACTTGGACTTTTCTGCATTATTAGCAATTTACTATCGCCACCTAGTAATAGGTCTATGATATGACAATCTTTTCTTTGTCTCCTACTACACTACTCACGCCTCCAGTTACCCAAGAGCTTCTTTCTTAACAAATCTAACACTTTTCTAAGGGCTCAATCAGACTTCCCGGATGCCTTCCCCACAATTAAGTCTGCAAACCCTCTGGACAGCTTAACCTTTGCATCACCTTTACTCAAGTATTTCCAGAAGCTAACTGTTGTGACCCAGCAGGCAGAGATGAGATTTTATCTGTACGTTCTTAAAAAGAACAGCCATACAGGATATTGGGTCAACCTAGATAAGTATCCTGTTCAAGAAGTGGTTGCCTATGAGACAGCCTAAACACAGGACACGCACGTTTCACACTCTTACTGAACAGCGCTACCACTTTCCGACCGTCTGCAGCACAGAGACGTACTGAGCCAGACGGAGATACTCTTCGTTTAGTGCTCCTCAGAGGATTTTCTGTCCACGAAATTCTCCAATCCTCCTATAAGTACTCGTAAATATTCACACCATATACAGTAGCTTGCAACAAGGAGTTTCATAGCGTAACCGCAAGCTGTGTGAAAACCTGCCTCCTACCATTTGGAGTCGATACCCTGTAGTTTTTGCACTGGAGAAGATGGCACACTAGGTATTCACATAATTATATACGCCTTTATAAAACCCCCCATAATAATCCCTTTTCCAGGCTGATTAGTCCTTGCATACTCAGCTGTTCCCTGCATTTCTGACCATCATCACCTGAACCTTTTCCAGACTTATAATGTCGCTTTCAGAATGGAGATGAAGGTGCACCATGGACAAGGGAAGTGGGTTATAGTGATTTTCTGCAACGTTCCCATGTCCTCTGTGAGTTAATCCTAGCATTTTCCCCTTTATTATCCTTTTACCACTGATGTTTCCATGAAGCTATTGTAACCTAAAGCGTCACAATGAGTCAAAAATGCACCACTACTCTTGTCTGTGAAGTGACGATGCTCTCTCTGGGCCGATTCTCACCTGCCATCTCACTGCCTGCACACTCAGCCTCAGAAGGTCGTATCTAGTGGCTCCTCTCCAACACCTTTCACCTAACTACCCGCAGTAGCTCGGTATCCTCAACAGTCTCCTCACTGCTCAGCCACTTCTTCCAAGTCATTTCTGAACACCCTCAATGGCACAGACACTACCAGCACACCTCCAAGCACACCTCTACAGCCACCGCCTCCCACGCTGAGAATCACTCACCCCCCGCCCCTTCCAAACAATTCAGAATCCACATCGGGATGTCTGCCCTCAGCCTCTGCCTGCTTAGGCTTCCTGCCTTACCAAGGGGACTTCTCAAAAGCCTTCTGGACTTGCAAGACAAAGATGGCAGCCCAAGAGCCATATGCGCGTGCCTGCCAGCTCCTCTTCACAAATGCCACATCCTGTTTCTCCATGTACCATACATCTGCCCTTCAGTAGTGCTCCTATGGACTTGTCTGAGCCAGACATCAAGGTTCTCTCACCCATTGCACCCTGGCTCTCTTCTGAAATGCTGAGCAAAGGACGTAATCCCTGCTCATGCAGAACTTATTGAATCATCAAGCTACTGCTGTCCTGTGAAGTTCTTCCTGGTCACAACAGTAGCTTCTGGAAATACTTCAGTAAAGGTGGTACAAAAATGGTCTTTTTCTCTATGAAACCACCTCAAGTTTCATATACCAAAAGGACACCAAACTGAAGCAGCCTTCTGACGTGACATGTAGCAGGTAGAGAGTGCTGGGCAAAAGCCTCGCTCTGGGAGGCTAGCAGATGCCCTGCCTCGCATAACGCGTGCGCTGCCCTTTATGCTGGGATTCCAATCAGAGACTTTTCTAGCAGCACTGGCCTATCTTGATCAAAACCATGCTTTGCTGTTCTGGAGCCACGTGCCTTGAGCAGAGCCTGGGAACATAAATGGGACGGTCATCTTGTGCAAAGACACTGCTGTCTGGTAAATAACACACTGCATCCCTTTCCAAGATACTAGCTGCTTTTCAGAATCAAAAGCTTCTATAGGCTGAGGCTGCTCATCTAACACTCCACCAGGACAGGGTTTGCTCAGCTAGACCAGTCCATCCTGAGCTAGCAAGGTGCAGGCAGCTGCTTCTATGAAAACCTTGGGAGTACCCATGCACAAACAGCTTCTGACTGGTAACTCATTCCAACAAGGCTATGGAGTTTAATTAACAACCATTTCGGTGTTTTACTGATAGCTGACATCTAGAGCAGTGGATACGTCACATCCACGCACAGTCGACAAAGTCTAAAAATTCTCAAATGCAAATGCAGATTCCTTAAAGTTTGAGAAATCTGGACAGCTACATAAGAATGCATTTTTCTTTTTCTTCCAAAAAGTAGATCTTGGACCACCAAAGGTCTATACACTACACTCTGAAATCTAGTGAGCTAGTGTCGCTGGAGTGTTCAGTTAGCACAGTTCTCTCATTCTTTGCTTTTCCTTCCCCATCCTTTCCTCAAAAGAACACAATTATTTTAAAGAGGGACAACGGGTACAGAATAGAAAGGATTTAGCCACCCTGCACATGGCAGTGGTTAAAGCAGAATCTAAACATTCTGCCTCCTAAGGCTCCTGTTTCAACTATAGCTCATTTTGAAGACAAGCGCACTTAGAACATGCAAATACACAGGCAGAACCACTCTGCAGGCAGGACCTCAGCAGCTAGTGAACAAAAAGAGGTTAACATACCATCCTCTTGAATTGAAAACATCAGCTCCCAAACTCAAAATATCTGTACAGTATTTACTAACAGCCAGACAGATGCAGAAGAATAGCTCAGTTTGTACAATCAATCAGTATCAAGAGTATGAGAGGACATTTTTAGCTGCTCAGCACCAAACCGAAGTTCTGTTTGGTCTGCTAACTTCTGCAAGAAAAAGCAGATAGTCTGCCAAGAAGATCAATGCATCTCCATCCCAACATGTAGTAAAAAAAATGAACAGCAAGTTCCACCGCTGCTGCTTGAGAAACAGGCTAGAATTATGCAATGCCAGACCACCTGGCAGAAAAGACTTGAGTTACTTCAGGACATAGTTACAGGATCAGCTCTTAAGTGTTCACTCCTAAGTGAGCGAGCACTATGAAATGTATTCCCAGACTGTCCTACACCCATCCCTGCTCAATCCCACACTGCCCATTCAATGTCAGCCCCGTTTCACTCTTGACATTTTGGGCAGATCCCGTGATGGGCCTAACTTCTTTTTCTGAGGCCAGGCTCTCACAGAGCAGCTACCGGAAGGCGGTTCTGTTGGGCTGGGACGCCATTCGCATCTTAGCACTATGGAAGTAACAAGTCATTTTAGCTTTCTATTTGAAGAGTGCCAGCAACATGCACAGAACCTCTTAGGTTTACAGGCACTGGGTAAAACTGGTGTCACTGCTACACCGCATCTAGGAACACTAGGAACCGAGTGCGCCGTGCCACCTCAAAAGCACACAGCATCAGGTCACATATGACACAGAGGCAACACAGCGCCGGATGCCTTGATGGAAATTACCATTGCTGGCCTGCTGCTCTTTCCCCATAGAGTGCAGAGAAGAAAGCAAACTGATGACAGCACCCGGTGCATCAAGGTTCAAACATGCCAGACCTTCCCGTGGGCACAAAAAATACCTGGGGAGGCAACATTCATGGGTATCTGCACCGAGCTCTCCTCTGACACCACACCAAAGGGCAGGTGTGCAAGGCCTAGTAATCATGGAAAAGATGGTTGTTACAGCAAGCTACATCCTGACACCTCCAACTTTCCTGCTCTGACGCTTGCCAGCGTTAAAAGGACCAGACGCAGACCAACTTTACCACCGACACGTAGTCCGTTCCCCACCTACCTTCATCCCAGAGGAGAAACATGTTCCACGGGACTTACACCATATATTCACGGTAGTCTGCACCTGGCGCAGAAGCTGTTGCAAAGGGCAGGGCCTTGTTCACAAAATAAGTTTAATGACAACCTGATCTGTGATCAGGAAAATCTGAGACATTTAAACAGATAAGCGCTGCTGGTGAAATACGTACTCGGCCATATGAAGAAGAGACGGAAGTTGCTCACAGAGAACCTGAAGTGAGATTTGTGAATAGGCAGGTTGCCTCTGTTGTGCCCTAAGTAAGGGGAGAGTTCGGAGGCTTGTTCTTCAGGACAGACTGCACTGACCGCTCTGCACAGAACCCTCCGCAGTGTCTGCATCTTTCCCAACTTTACCTGTACCTACTTTCTCTCTTTAGCATTGGGGCAGGCAAAGAAACACTTTTCATTTTTCTCCCTTCCCTGTTCCTGTTCCCAATAATTTCCCTGTGGCCCTTCTCTTCCCACCCTTCTAGCCAGCAAGCCTGGCTTCCCACAGATGCCCATGCCAGGGCAAACACAAGCCGCAGAAGGACAAGAACTTGTGCCAACGCATTGAAATAAACCAAACAAAATAATGTCAATAAGATTTATTGAATCCAAAGTACAGCTGAAACGTGTACAGATCTTGCTTGTACAATGCTTGGGGATGGGATACTGAAGGCGGTGCTGGCTACAGAGCCCAGAGCTGGAGGCAGGGCCATTTCCACGCACTGCACTGCACAGCCTGCTGTTGCACGACCAGCTGTGGGTCTCTGGCAGCACTAAACAGAGGCTGAACAGACTGCTAAAAGCGCAAGGAGTAGGAAACTGCACATACAAAAAGACTGCCACAGGCAAACAGGGTGGGGGGGCTCCTACAACAACCCTGATATCGACTGCATGTGTTCTCAAACCTCAAGACATCTCTCTGGGATGACATGCAAGTACCATGACTGAGTAGGACAACAGAAGTTCATCTCCTTTCCAAAGTTAGATGGGTAAGGTACTGTTTCTCCTCTCTCTACATCTGCTGCGATCACGATGGGTCGTTTTTGCATGACCAAAACCAAGAAATTACTGTTCAGAGTTGCTTCTACTGTGTCCTGGACTTCATAGTCCAAGGTAGGGACTCGCGTCTGAAGGGACAGGAAAAAAAAAAAAAATATGGGGAAGAAGCAGTTGATCACAGCAGAAGCAGAAGAACCCTCTGACTGCTGTACCACCTTGCAGCATACTTGGCTGTACCAGTGGCTGTGCCTTCAGTGCACATTAGCCCATGACAACGAAAGCATAACTTTGCGAGTAGCAAAGGGAAGCCTTTGTGCTCCTACAGCCTTGGAAGCTAAATGCCTGGTCAAGAAAAGCCTGTTGCCCCAACAAGCATCTGTGGTGCTGCAGTGTCTCAGCTGTAGTTCAGTTTTACAGCCTTTATGCCATGCCCTAGGAAGCTGCACAAGCATCAGATGCTTGGGTGACAGCAAGGGTATAGATTTGTTTTTCTTCATT
Source organism: Chauna torquata (assembly GCA_013399475.1). Taxonomy (NCBI): domain Eukaryota; kingdom Metazoa; phylum Chordata; class Aves; order Anseriformes; family Anhimidae; genus Chauna; species Chauna torquata. Next base: position 52,218 of record VXAL01011232.1, read on the forward strand.
CAGTCATGCTTCAGAATTAAATCAACTATTTCTGTTGCAACACATCCTTGTGTTTCAATATCCAGACTACAAAAATAGTTGCTCAGTGGCCACAGCAACTCATGCTATAGATTTGGGGTGGTGGGAACAGGAGAGGCATGGTGCTGGCATGGAACTGGCTAGCTGGCTCACCAACAGGGAGGTACAGCCCCAACGCCAGCTGCAGGACAGGAACAGGTCCAGGGAGCAGCATGCTCAGCACAATAAAGCATTCTCCTGGCAGAACTTCAAGGGCCTGGACATCTGCCCAGAAAACGTCAGGGGAAAAAAAAAAGTCCTCCAAACGCACTTTGGAGGGCACCAGGAAATGAAGTAGTCCTGGCTGGTAACACCCCGACTTTTTATCCGTGCACCTCCTTTTGCATAACAGCTTCCCTTCTGCGAGGCAGCAAGATGACTTCAATGCAGTAGAGACCCAAACACTGCACTGCAGGTTTTAGGCAAATGCAGGCAGTGAAACCATTTCACCCCATTGAGGACAAACTTCTCAAAGCAGGGGTTGGACGTGTCCAGGTCTCATTGTCTTCGCAGTTTCACACAGAATTGCGTACACCGCTGCACACACTCCCAACGAGGGATTGCTGTGCAGTGGCCTCCCGCTCACTCCAGTTCCCAGCAGATCGAGCAGGTTCATCCAAGCCCAGTTTGGTCCCTATACAGCAACACCAGATGATGCTAATCAAAGAGTGCAAGGCTTTTGGCAAGGCTGGCTGTAGGTTTGGCTCAGAGACTATTCTGTGGTTTTGAATAAAGTATTTTCACTTGCAACTGTAAGAGAGACAAAGATAAGACCAAATCTTAATGGCAGAAGGACCCAATTGTGGCAAGCATCCAAAGGAGGAAAAAAAAAAAAAAAACAATATCTATCTCACATTAACAGAGAGCAGCAAGAAAAGGACAAAATGACCCAAAGATCAAAAAGAGTAAGACAGACAGGTAAAAAGGCTTGCAAGAGAGTTTGGGAGTTGCAACAAAATACAGGTGCTAACAAACTGCCCGATCCATCACAACGCACACAAGCACAAAGTAACACTGAAAAATTTCCTTTTTAACAGTATTGATCTGGCATTGCAATTTGTAGACCAGATCAGCAACTCCTACCATTCGACAACTACTTGGTATTAACTAGGCTTCAAAACAACATCAAACCACAGTCTACACTTAATTATATAAAATGACACTACCCATTGACTCATAAAGAGAAAAAACAAAACCAGAAGCATCTGGATGACTGCAGCATGGGCAACACCTAGTCAACAAGAATGGTCTGCTCCTCCTGCCCCAGAGACTTGTTAATGAATCCATTTCACTATTACTTCACATGCAGCTCACCACAGAATACAGTAATCAAGATGAAATCCTACTTCCTCCTGACTTACAAGCTTGGTGGATCAGAGAACTGCAATAGATTGAACATCTTCTGCCAGAGTCAGAGCATGATGTAGTCTTCCCTGTGTTGGAGAGATCAAGGTATACTACAAGCCATTTATTGCCTTGTAAAGAACACAAGATAATTAAAACAGCTACAAAACAGGTTGGTTTATCTAAAAAGGCAAGGCTCAAAAAGCTCCCTAGCACAATCAGATCATCACCGTACTAGCACATCTACTATTTTCCCTGACCTACCACACTGGGGGGGGG
>VXAL01011232.1:53911-143270 GCA_013399475.1 Chauna torquata
GGGGGGGGGAAGTGCACGGGTCAGGGATGCAAAACAATGTAGGACAGAGAGAAAAAAGTATTAGATGAGTTTTGCCGTTGATTTATTAAGTGGCAGGGGCAAAGAACAAGTTGGATGCAAAAGCTTTCATCACATACACAGGCTTCAAATCTCATCATACTAAATAATTCACATTTGCATTTATATGCCAACTTTTAGCTGATGGGCAAGAGCACTTTTATAAAATATTAAGACACCTTCAGAAAAAGCTTGCACAGCAATGGGCAAAAGCCATTTTACAGAGACGCTGAGGCAGAGCAGTTAAATGATTCAGCCAAAAGCAATGTTAGAGCTCATTATGGAATGCAGGGGGCTAGCACCCAGTTACTAGAAAAATATTCCCTTAAAAGGTATTTAGTGAAGTAAGAAAATTATGAACAAAAATATTTATATAAACACAAGACCTTATTGAGAGAGAACTCTTCCAGCAGAAGCACGTTTCGTGACAGTAAGGGATGAAAGAAGTCTTTCTAGATTCTAAGCTGAGGTTCCTTAAATATTTTCCACATCAATTAATGTAAAGCAGCAAGGTTTTCTGAGGAGGATCATATCTATGCATCAGTGTGAGACTGTAGTGAAATTTAGCTTTGTGCTGATGTTAACTTTTACTTGAAAGGCTCAAATAATAAGTACAGCCACTATAAAGTTGTTTTTTTTTTTAATCTGAAAAACCAGCAGTACTGATTACAAAGGGCCTATACATTTACTGTCTTTAAAATAACTACAGAAAAAGAAAGTGCAGTCGTTAAAATTATTGACTACAATCACACTATAATTGCTGTCTCTACATTGCTAATCAACCCTCAGCTGTCGCTAGGATATCTGGATTGTCCATGCTCTGCTACAGCTGGAGATGCAACCTGGGTTATTAGCAGGCCATATCCAAAACCCCACCATGCGATGCCAGCCCAGCCCAGCTCAGCTCAGCTCCGGAAAGCCTGGCTTCACGCAGCACAAAGCTCCGCGCAGAGGCAGGCTCGAGCGTACCGGCAGCAAACGTTTCTGGGAACGCGTTACGTGAGGAAAGAGCGCAGAGCCTTGTCAAGGAGCCAGCCCGTGTCCAAGAGTCACGACACCAGCTAGCAAAGCTGAAAGGCAGACATCTCCCACAAAGGTTTTAGACCGCATTCCCCACAGGTCTGAAGTCAAGAGGACTAACTAGGCAGGGGCGCAGCGCTAAACCTGTGCACTGCAAATGCCAAGGCCCAGCACCGGAGCTAACAGGCCCATCCAGCAACCTGAGGATGGAGAAGTGCAGGACAGCCATCACCCCCCGTCCTGGGCAGGAGGACCATATTCATTCCTGCTGAATTGAGTGTGATGGGACCAGCTGGATCCAAGCTGGATACTTACAGACACCACAGTTCCTCGGCACAACCCTTCTCAGAGCACCCTGCAGGTCCCATAATATCCCAGAACCACAGCATGGTTTGGGTCGGAAGGGGCCTTAAAGCCCACCTGCTTCCAACCCCCTGCCCTGGGCAGGGACACCTCCTGCTAGACCAGGCTGCCCACAGCCCCATCCAGCCTGGCCTTGAGCACTGCGAGGGATGGGGCACCCACAGCTTCTCCGGGCAGCCTGTGCCAGTGCCTCACCCCCCTCATCGTGAAGAATTTCTTCCTTATATTACCCACACCATTCCATTTTTCAGGGCATGCAGGTATCCCAACAACCCCCATGAAGAACTTGGTGACTGCATTTCAAAAAAAATGACTTCTTACTCATCCACATTAATGCCTCAGCACTTAATAGCCAGTAGAAACACTTTCTTTGATTAATCTTCTGAGTCCAGTGTTACCACCTCAAAACACAGATTCATGTTTCTGTTCAGCGTGAACGATGTTAGAATACAACTAGAACAGTTCAGTTGGAAGGGACCTTCAAAGACCACCTAGTCCAACCGCCTGACCACTTTGTGGCTTAACATTCCCAAATATTTAAGGGTGAAGCATGGTTACTGGAAGCCCAGCTTTCGGTCTGCCTCCTTGCATTCAAGCCTGAAGTCTGTGCACCCAGAAGTTAGTCTAAACAGACCAACGAAAAAAGGAAAGGGCAGGAAAGAAAGAAAAGCAGAACAACATGGCCCTAAAAGCCTGACCAAATGGCTGACAGCAATTTTTTGTAGCTGCATACAGGGCAATCAACACAAGTAAACGTGAACTAAAGCCAGTCTGAAGGGGAAAAAGGCAGTAACTTTTACTTTATACAATCCTAATTTTCATGTCGATAGCTATAAATAAAGCATGAGATTAAATTTAACCTAAATTCAGGTTATTTACCCCATGGTTCGGGAACTGTTTTTGCTACCCTCCAGCTCCGAGCACAGCTGACAGGGACTGTCAGGTCTGCCTGCATCTGAGGACGTGATCATCGCTGCCGTGGTGTCACCCTGCGGCGAGTACCATGCAGCACGCTGCGATATCTGTCCACCTCCGTGCCCTGCCGACTTGCCCGGTATCAGCTCCACACAGAAGGCTGATGTTTTAAGACATGTCCCACCTAAACAAGCTGTATCCAGCTACGTGCAAGATAACCTGATTATGGGGGGCACACCTAATGAGCAGAGCGCAGGAGGGCATGGGGGTGGAGGCTTAGGCTGTTGCTTGTATAGGGGCAGCCATGGGGAAAAAGAAATAAATTGCAGGTTTCCAGGTAGCAACACAAATAACTGCTCGTTCAGTGTTACGATTAGCAATTGTGAAGCTGCACTCCTGGAAATTAACTGTGGGAGAAAAGCTTCATCTAAACTACACAGAAAGCAGAAGTCTAATCTTGAATTCAAGGGAAAAGGTTTTCTTATTTTGCTGGTTCTCAACAAGCTTATAAGAACCGTGCAAGTCTATCCATTATAAAATAAAGATACTACACACCACACTTCAGGACCACAACTCCAAAAAACAAAACCTGTTGGAAAGAAAAAGGGAGTGGTATGGAAACTAGCACACAAATTTCTGTATTTCCTGCAACTCCTGCACGTTTGTAGTGAAATCTGGTTAAGGATCTGCCCAACAGGATAGCTCAAGCTTCCTAAGTTTATTTTTCAGTGCCCAGCAGCTATCCTATCCACAGCTGAAATACGTTGTCAGATCCTGTAAAGCTTTGAAGAGGACCATATTTATTCTTCTCTGAATGTGCGACATATTCAGGAGAACCTCACCCACAAATAAAAACTCTGCTATGCCCCTGCAATTTCCCTTCTTCAGGTACCAAATACATCAAGCTCTTTTTCCAGTGCTGATTATGGGTAAACAAGACATGAGCTGACAACCCCCCCAAAGAGGCCAGCCACTCACAAGACACCATGCCCAGACAAACGAGTGGCACCAAAGATAAATGCTACTACGCTCCCTAAGACTGAAAACCTTTACTTGCAACTACTGATTTCAAGGGAATACACACGCTTTGAAAGAATGGCTAATCTGAATTCAGGTTATTCAAATGCACTAACAACACATTGTAATCTAAAATATCAGTTTTCATAACTTTATGTGTATTTTACAATGAAACCATCACAGCCACCCTTGTACACAAATTCAGTCCACAATGTTCCCCTCCCATACCACAATGCACCCACACACAGTACACCCGGTTCATCCTTTTAATCACATCCCAGTAAGTTTTAACGTTGAATGTCTCCAAAATTTACATCTTACAAATTCAAACTTTGTCAGAAAGCCCACTATTGATATGGGAAACACTGAAGAGTGTAACTGAAGGATGTGGAAGAGTGAACTTCCAGTTCTTTAAGAAGCACAAGGGAGCTGAGGATGGGATATGCATTTGCTGTGAGTTCATTCATCAAATCCATTTCAATACTCAGGCTGTAATTCGCATAAAAGTTCAGATGACCTCAACACGCAGACTAAGATCTGAGAAAACTGACTGTAAAGCAAGAAAGCATATGTGGGATGAAGAGAACATGTCTGAGCAATTGGGTGGAGCTTGGCAGACCTCAATGGGTAGTGGATAGGTAAATCACTAAACACAAGATTCACAAAGACATGCAGAACCTTTGTTTTTTTTCCCTCCAAATAAAGATGACATTTTTGAGACAGAACAACATTTTTAAAGGATGTGTACTGATCTGCAGAGAGTAGCATCAGGAAAAGAAAACAAGATGAAGATGAGTTAAACAGTGACAGAGAAACTGGGAGACCATTTCATGATTCTTCAACACATGCGCCAGGGCACCCACGGTGCACTTAAAATTTGGTCAGGCACCACATACACACAGAACTGAGAGTGAAGACTAAAAAAGAACCACTATAAATAGAATAAACCAGAAAATGAGCATTTCTCAGATTACTTTCCTATGACGAAATTCTACATACACTGAACACATGAAATTGATTCCATATGAGAAATATTCTTACACTAAAAATATCTGAAAGCTCAAGTTCAAAGGAAATCCTTTTGTTTTATTATAAGAAGCACAGATTTCTCATCCATTTCTTTACTCGGCTTAAAAAAATTGGACTTACAAAAAATCAAAAGCTATTTTGAAAATATCACATGGTGCAGCACAGTAAGAGATCTGGAGAAAGAAACAATCAGTTTCAGCCACTCTCAGGACACTATATCCCCACCCTGAGCCTTTTTTTTTTTTTTTAAATGAGAATGGCTACCTCATATTACTTAGTCTTGAACGGTAGTTAGTGGCTGGAACGCATTAGCTGTGATCCTGGAGTGCATCTTTCAGTTTAGTTTATTAGGAACAAGGGTAGCACAACTGAAGACGTAAATCAAAGCACAGCATGTGTTGACAACCAGGAAATTCACTTCAAAAATACACCCCAGTTCCAAAATAAGGCTCACGGAGACAAATTCAAGAAGGCTCCAACTTACAAAGGCCAGATATCTCAAGTCTACTGTAATGAGTATCTTTTTCTCGGCAGTGTATGTTTAATATCCATCACTCTTAAACTGTACAATAATTTTTACTTGTCCAGACGAGATCCTTCCAAAAGTTCACTGTACAAAAGGATCACTAAGTCAGGAGTTGAACCAACACACTGACCCACTTCACCCTCATTTCTTCCATTATGCTGTGCCAAAACCTGTGATTTCTAAACATAACGATCACCTCTTATGATGCTGAAGATAAATTACTTATTCAGGTCAAAACCTAATTAAGTTAGCAGCAACAAGGCTACCAAAGTGAAGTTTCTGGAGCAGTTCTTGTGCTGCTTTCTCCCGTCAGCTCCTACTGAATATCAGAAGCTTGACATTTCTAACTGCTCCCAAATAATGCGCATTTAGAGGCTTTTTTCCTAGATGCTCCAGTGAGTGCATCTTGCTCAAAACACACGTGTAGCGCTGGTCAGCCTGGGGAGCAGGACAGCAGTCCCGGGAAGGAAGCCCTCCCTCCTGCAGCCCCCACCAGGTCAGAGGCTCTCTCGGTTTCCATCCCTCACATCCCCGTGGCCTGGAGTGCTTCACAGCTTCCTCCTCGATTAACTGCTGACGGACTTCTGGTGGCCTCTACGTCAGACTGCCAGTGTACTCCTCCACAGCAGGCCTTCTGTGCAAGAAGTCACTGTCCTTTGATTCCAGGCAATTTCCCCCACCACCACCAGGAAAATCGACGTAGATCCTCTCATCCCACTGCACTCTTCCAGGGCATTAATAACCACAAGTCAACGCACATCCCAGCCTCCTTTATCGTATCACCAGAAACACAGCAGATGCAGATAGAAGACATTTGGCCCCAAAATTTCCCAGGACAGGGTTCTCCTCCATCACCAATGTTCCAGGCTTTCTCACGACACCCTTCCACAGCCCAAGCAGCACTCACCACACCAAGGCAGAAACTCACCCTATCTGTATTCTGCAGACGCTAACGAAGGCTGCATAGCCACTACGAGCACGCAGCCCTTCTGATAATAGCTAATAGCCCTTCTGAGCTCAACAACCTCACAAACCTTCAGTCCCTTGGTCATTTGGACTGTAAAGCATCAGATAAATAACATAAAAAAAAAGCATGTGATTTCATCGCTGTTTTCACTTCTTTACTACGTGATTGAATGAGACAAAGTTCAGTGCAAAAAAAATACACAGTCAAGTTCAACTATCTTACTAATCACCGAAATAAAGGTATTCAGCCATCATCTTCAAACAACTTGAAAAAAGGCAGAGGCAAATAAAAAAATTAAAGAGAGACAGACAGACAGCAGCCAGCCAGGCTTGCTCCAGCCCAGTATGGCAGGCTGCAGCCCAGCAAGATGCTCCTTTAGAAAACCAGTCTCCATGACTGCGGACAGCTGTTCATTGGAAGCAATGCCCAATCTTTAATTAAAGCTTTCAGCGCATATCTTAGGTGAGAGTAATATTTGTTTCTATCAAAAATAGTCTCAGACCACTGTTACCCATGTGTTTCTTTAGAATAAAGTTTCACAGAGTTGTTTCAACCTCTGTGATCAACTGGGTCATAGAACAGATCCGAGTTAATAATAACCCTAAAATTAAGCAGTGCCCCCCGCCCATTATTATTAACCCAATTACATGATCCAGTTCTCTTGTAGCCCCACAAACTGGTTCGCTAGCACAATAAGAGGGTGCCAGATGGGTAAGTAAGTTTGTGGTTAGGAACTGGCACAGCCAGCCAAAGGACAGCAAACGTCCTGGGGGTGTTTCCATGAGTAGTTTTGGGGGAATGCACATCTATTTATTTACTCCAGCCCTACATGTTCCTTAACCTAACATACAAAAAATAATCACCATCCTCTAATTTATGCAGGTACTAAATAAGTGATGGCTTTATGAAATTCCTTATGTGTAGCACAGGTATCTGTACGCATATCACACGGCAATATGAAGATTTGGGCACTGTTCAATCTGGGTCTCAAGAAAATATACTTACCAGATAAATAAAATAAAATTCCTGAAAAGTTCAATCTCCTCACAGATAGCAAGAGGACAGGTTTAAACACGGAATGGCAAGCAGAGTGGCTATACACTAAACCTGCACTGAGCACCTCCTGCAGGACACGGTATAGACAGTATCGCAATTGCCAATCTAGCAGAAGTAACATAACATTCATATTGCCATAAAACACATTAAACATTGAATGAAGTACAGAATTTGTTATGGCTTTGATTAAATTACTCAAGTAACCGTTTTATCATAACACTTGATCAAACTACCCAAAGGTTTCTATGGTGCTTAGTCCTGAAGAGGACCCAAAAAAGATTAACTAGAATATGCAAAGAAAAAAGGCAAGAAAAAGGGGACTAAGCAATGATCAGGTAAAAGCAAGTACTCAGATCCCTCCTAAGAAATCACAAGGCCTCCTTCAGCCATTCTTAAATAACTTGAGCGGTTTAACTAGAGACCTCAATGGTGTAAGCTCTCCATGAAGAGCCACAACAACAGCTAAGAACAAAACAGGAGTCAAAGGGGAGGTAAACAATATTTCCATGCTTCTTTACAGGATTAAGCCTTCCTTATGGATAATAACAGAGGAGAGGAATAGAATGCAGGTTTCATCCATGGTGCTCCAAGGTTCCCTACACACTCCAGAGGCAGACCATGAGTACCTGTCCTTCAAACTGATGTGCGCTGCATGGAAAAGCAGCCTGTCCGTAGCCTGATAACCTGCTCGCTCAGCCTCGACACATGGGCTATAGGCTGTCAACAGCTTGGACTGCCACCGGTTTCTGATCTTTTTTTTCTCCACCTCTCTGCCCTCCAAATGCATCAACAAGCTGCAACATAACTAAAATTGTATGTAAATTAAAAGCAAAACTTTGATTGCTCAAGATAGCAAATAGAGTAGAAGAAGATTTACATCTGAGAACGTTAAAGAAGCATCAAAAGAAAGTGCAAGTTCAGTAGCGAGGACTTTTAACCCATAAGCTCAGTGGTAATACTCTAATACTGAAGAAGAACAACTGTAATAGCATTTAACTTATGTTAGAAAATAATAACTCTTTCTATACTGCAAACATTGGAGGAAGAGGCACATCTCTGGATTGGAGGAGGCTCATGAGCCAACAGGGTAAAAGCAGCAGTGCAATCCCAAGATGCATTATGGAAGGTATATTCACTAACGAGAAAACAAAGTGCAAGTACCATTGTATAAGACTTTACTAAGACATCAAATGAAAATCCCATGTACCATTTTGGTCAACTATTTTTAAGGATAGTTCCAGAACAGCTTTGCAGCAGAACATATACCATAAGGTATTTTAAGACAGAGCTTGATCAGCTGCATAAATCCTTAAATAAACTTAACAGAAATTACTTGTAAAGATAGAAAATCAAGCTGGGTATCCAAAATGCTAGTTTAGCCAGGAGGACTTGAAAGCGCACTGAATCACTGTTTGTTTGCCATATACTGTTATATATTTTATCCCATACTTCAAGGCTGGTTGCTGGTTGCTCTAGAAGCCAAGGGGCAGGGTCCTTCTTCTTCCAGTTAACTATCTAGCTCTTCCTGTCCCTTTCCCCTTTTTCTGCTCAAGTCTTAGAGACTGGGAAAGCCTGGCAAGGATTTTCCTTTGTCTTTGTTTGTAGTGTGGGTTAAGAGATGCTTCCTGGACTTGCTCTGAATTTTAATGTTTTCTTTTACTATAGGGACTAAGACACTGGTGTTTGTGATGCATCCAGTGGAATGAGTTCATAAAAGGTCAAAAAGAGTTGTCATGAATCAAGAAAATATGACAAAGAGGGACTGGGTGTAGAGCTAGCGATGTAAATCCTAGAGAGAAGACCACAAAGTAGTGACAGAGGTCTTCACGTATACATCTACTAAGAGGTAAGAAATTAATTATTCTGCACCTCCACATGATCTAAGAGCATCAGACAAACTACACAGCATATTTAGCTTAGCCATCAGGAAAAGCTTTCCATCACAAGGACGGTGTTAGAAGAAGTTGCCAGGAAGACACTGAAAGACTAGCTTAGACATATACATCAGTCCTGCCTGACAGGTACAACTGAATTAGCTTCAGATCAGAAGACTTGGTGAAGTCTTATCTTCTATAATTATTACATTTACCACTGGGACTAAGTCCTTTTGCACAGGTCCTTCATTTGTCATTGGAGTTGCAGAAACTGATGACCCAAAGCAAAGTCAATAGAAAGGAAAAAAAAGTTCTTCAGACACATTTGAAGTATACAGACGTCACAGCAATCAGAGAAAAAAATGGCTAGGAGGAGCCTCCAGAGGTCTCTAGCCAAAATTCCTGCTCATAGTAGGCACAATTTTAAAGTTAGATCAAGTTGCTTAGAGCGTTGTCCAACTGAGGTTTGAAAATCTCTGAAGATGGAGCCCCTCTGGTAGTCCACATCCAACTCTGACAAGGAATAGTATCTTCTTTATTTCCCATGATAATTTCCTTTCTTGCAACTGGTGCCCATTGCCTGTCTACCTTTCACTGTGCACCTCTGAGAACAGTCTGGGTCTGTGCTCTCTTTAAGGTCCCTCCAGATAGTGAAAGGCTGCTACTAGATCCCTTCTCAGCCTCTTCTTCTTCAGGCTCAACAAGCCCACATCCATTAGTTTCTCACCAGTTCCTACAACACAACATCTATGCAGCCTCATCCGTTGTCAGTGCCCCTCTGAAGGGAGCACATCTACCTGAAAAATCCTTGCAAACATCCCGAGAAGAGAAGCCAACGTCTCTTTCATCTCATAAGAGGAACAGGAAGACAACAGACTCCTCAATAACTTTGCTCCCCTACTTCATCTCCTCTGATAACATGCAAGACAATCTGAGAAGAAATAAAGTCCTATCTACAAATGTCAACAGAAACCCATTGGCAAAAGATGAAGGTAAAGGAAACAAAGGGATCTCCAAATAAAACGGAAAGCCCATTCATCAGGTTGGTGGCTTAAGGAGATGAGCTGATGGCTTTTGCAGAGGAGGGGAGCATGGAGAAGATTTAATTCCCAGTGCCCATTTTTATTTTATTTACATGTCTACAGAGACAGACCACTCATAAGGACCCTTTGTTGAACAAAGGCACAGGCCAGTTGGACAAACTGCTTCTGTTGTTGCTGATCTGGCTTAAGGCATTACAGTCCCAGAAACCAAATCCAGTATGTAGCAAGTTTTTGTACACCAAATTATGCTGTTTTATCTGACTGCACACTAACTCAAGTCTACAATACATTCCTGAATTTGAAAGCCTGTTCTTCTAACAGGGAGCTTGAAGCAGACAAGTAGTGAATAAGCCAAGTAATATTTTTGAATTTTATAAGTAAGGTGAAAAAAATTGAAGTTCCATAAAACAAAGCAATGGTGAGCACAAGCTGGCACTCCGTTCAACGTGTGCAATGCTGCATAGCAGGGCAAGTCAGTTATTAACCAGAGGGTGTTTAAAGTCTCCTAAAGTGATTGGTCAGATCCCATCTGTGCTGTTCAGCAACCTGTAGCAGGGCATGCCTAAGGGTACGGTTTCACAACATCTTAGGCAGAATTAAGACCTTGCAGCTACCCTAGAGAATCACCCCTCCTCACCTCTCCTCCTGACTCTGCATTCCTGCTGGGTTACCCTCAAAGAGCTAAAACAAATGAACTGTTATCTCTCAATGGCATGAAGGACTCAAACCAATGAAAAACACCCTGTGGATGGGACAGTCGCCTCTAACATGCACGTCTCATCCATGCTAAAGTTGAGAACACCTATCTTACCCATTTTGTCAAGGTTAGGTGAAACCTGTAGCAAACCACTGACACACTTTCAGCTGGGTTCAGAAAAATGTCCTAAATGGGGGTGGGGGGACACAAAACTCACACGGGACATTTCTCATGTGACATTTAGGATGCTCCACGAATTCTGAAGGTACCAGCCTGCCAGAACCTCAGTGCAGCAGACAAGCAAGCAGCGTCTGGCCAGGCCTGAAAGCTAGACTGGCTTGGCAAAGGATGTGACAAGTGCCAGAGCTAGGGGCTCGCACGAGGGAAGAAGGGGGATTGTGCAGTTGGGGGTAGGGAGAAGGGAGTGTTGGGTTTCTCTCCTTTGATGACAGTGAGTTAGATCAGTTCAGCTGTAACATGTAATTTCATCCTCGGATGCCAAAATGCTGAGTGCACGTGAAAAAAGCTGAATCTGGGGAAAGAAGTGAGCAGACATTTCAATGAAAGCCACTAGTTTAAAGCAGGACACTCATTACTAAACGTTCTAAATGTCTTTAAAAAATTTTTTTAAAAATCATCAAGACACATTAGGGTCACAGAAGTTGCCACTTCAGTACAAAAAAAAAAAAAAAGACTCACTAATTTTAGACATGATCATTGAATTTCAAAGCACAGCCTACAGAAACCTTTCAGCAGAGCAGGGACAGGACAGTCTCCTTTAAAAGCAGTCTCTGTTTCCAATGCACAGACGCGTAGTTTAAGGGAACGCTCAGGTTGCCCCAGCCACACTTCCAACTTTCAGAGAACTCTCAACACTACCGCCACCAGCACCAAGCTGGACTGAAGCCAAAACAAACTTGGCATAAAGCACAAATGTCCTGACTTGGAACTGGATATGGCCAAAGTGTTTGTTCTCAGAGGGAAAGAGTTTGAGACACAACCCAGGACCAACTTCCCTACCAGGTTTTGGACTGCTGAACTTGTAGCAGTCACATACTGCCCTGCCAGCATGCCTAGCAAAAATTAATCTGTTAAACCAGAAGTGACTTAAGAAAGGGTCTAAGGAGACAAGCTTGGCAGGATTTCAGGTCACAAAAAGTTAAAATTACACTTTGACATGAAGCCAGGTCAAGGCTCCAAGCCTATCACTTCTTTGTGAGCTCCCACTTACTCTGTGCTGTGAGGGACTTGGTAACAGCTAAGCCTGAAATATATTTCTAACTTCATTTATTTGAGCAATACACTGTAAAAATGAAATCATCAGACTCATTTTCCAAAAGCCAGGAAAACAGTTACTGAGATGTAATACAGAACCATGCATTTCATTTCACATAGATGACGGGAGATTGACCTAACTATGCCTGCAGAATCTCTCTTCACAGCATAATCTGCATGTGATCAAACAAACACCAGCTTCATAGGATCAAATTTGCACAGTTCACTGCTAAATAAGCACTATCTGAAGTCTCAAGTTCACTTTTTTTTTTTCTCCACTCAGACAAAAGAATTCCACATTCACCACATACACTCTAGAAATAATAGAAGTACACAGGCACTTTGATTCAAATCATCCATAAAAAACTGCTCTTGTAGCTCTTAGGCTTAGAAGTCATTTATCAGAAGTGGCTTGGTTAATTTTCAGTCCCTGAAGGGAAAATAAATAAATAAACAAATAACGTTGGCAGGTCTGTTTAAAGAGTTCAGTTTCAGGACAACCCACCTATGACATTCAGGATATATCATCTCAGGCTAGTATTTAACTGTTACATATATATAACTGCTATAATCCTACGAGAATCCTAGGATAAGGATAGCCCGACTAGCAGCCTACGGGCCACAGAAGACAATCCCATCCATCATTCCATTGCACAAGCTGGAGAGCCATATCTTGAACAGAACTTGTGCCCTTAATAGCCAAATAACTCTTCCTCTTCCAATAGCCTCTTCCAAACTGCCAGGCACTTCAACACTGGGAAGAGAAGACGGGGCTAGACTCATGCTTCACCTTATACATGCACACAGCCCACTTGTTTGGGAGGACTGGGGAGGAGGAGGCACAGCGAAAGGAGGAGTCTGAAAACTGAGACATCTATACCTGTTGACACTGGATCATCCTGATCTAGGCATTCCCTACCTATTTGCAACCAAGTATCACTTGAGAAAACTGGAAGCGTCCTGCCTTCCTCCTTCCCCGGTCTAGTTCTGAGCGGATAAACACTTGTGACCTTAATTCTCCCTCCAATGGTATATGCACTAGACCTGATAAAAACTATCAGCAAATATAGTTTGCAGTAAGATGCAAATTCTTTAAAACGTGGGTGTCACTGAACCTGTTCTCCTAAAAACAGTTATGATAAAATCATGGAATAACTGAAGATGGAAGGGACCTTCAGAAGTCATCCAGTCTAATCCCTGCTCAAAGCAGGTCTAATTAGATCATGTTGGTCAAGGCCATATCCAGCTGAGTCCCAAATATCTCCAAAGTTGGAGGCTGTGGGCAAGGTCAGAAATCATCAAAGAAAAAAAATGCAAGGATGGCTCTGCCCAAGTCAGACCAACAGTTCTTTGGGCTTGTGGCCAAAAGTAGACTCTCAAGGCAGATCAAACATGATCACAGTGGTACCTGGAAACAAGAAAGTTTGTCTGTAGCTCTTAAATGTGGCTGTGATTTATGAATGGCACATGTGCTGCACTGACATTTGTCACTCAAACAATACTCATTGTCACCATCCATGATATTTCACTGGTGAAATTTTTAATTGGACTAAAACTAATGCAATTAGCCTACAATTTGCCTACAATTTGAAATTTCTTCATCAACACAAAAGGTCCCAAATGCTCCCTCGTGCATTCCAAGATCTCCGTGATCTTCTTGAGTACCAAGACAAGGCAGTCGTTCCATTACACAGTTCAGCAGCAGATGTGCAATTAAAACAACAGGCACCAGGAAACTGACTTGTCTCTGAAATCATCCAAGGACCCTCACTATCTTCATCTTCTTTTCCTTATCTGCAGTCTCAGCAGAATTTCAGAAACAGAGAAACATACAAAAACACTTCTGAAATTCATACCAGAGCTACAGAATTACAAATTTTGCTTACAGAATAGTCAGGGATTTTGCTCCAATGTTATTACATTTTCAGTTGGAGGATTTCTAACAAGCATATTCCACTCTCTGAACATGCAAATTAGCAGTGAAAATCCTGACTGAGAAGTGAATTCACAAGGGTCTTAGCGCAACCCCTACAGAAGTTCTTCCTTTTCTTAGGACTTTCATCAAACATTCTCCTTTGGAGATACTAAGATGCATAGTGTGGGCTGAACACGCATTTCAGCTTTAGAATAATTTCACCAGAAGTAAATCACTTTCAAGACAAAAAAGTACTGGGAACCATCTGCCATTCACTCTGGTGTTTAAGAACATTCACTTTCTAACATAGGAAACTTTCAGTTTCATACCCAGCTGAAAGAATTCCTGTTACAGAAGTCACTACATTATTAGCAATCTTTCTTTATAATTTTCAGTTTTTTGTTTTTTGTTTTAAAAAAAAAGCTACTTAACCAACTTAGAGCCTAAACTAAACAAAAGTATTTCAAAAAAAGGAAGCAACAATATTAACCGGGTATACCACTCTAATCACATATTTCTAGTTTTTTGGTTGGAAGAGGGAAAGAAGAGAAGAGTGAATATGACAAGACAATTTTCTTGACATTTTAAGATTCTTTCATATAAATTCGTCAGGTGGGGTGTACAGATTAAATGTCAAATTATTTTGCTACTTAGTTTTCAGATGCAATGAACAGCTGGCATGTCTGAAAGCTCATTATCTTCTTACCTGTTACTCATTAGTTTAATATTGATTTCTATCATCTGCTAAAATCATCATGGCTACATTAACAATACTAGTAACTCTGTTTAGGATAACACTCAATAGTTTGAAATTCACAGACATAAGACATTTATAGTCATGACATATTAAGAGAAACACATTCATCAATTCAAATATTTAAATTATTTATTTTAAATAAACATTTAACACAGACTGTAAACCAAAACAAATCTGTACAGTGACTTACCAGGAAGCCTGTTCATGTTGACCCCTTGAGCAGAAAGTCCTATTCCCATATACCTTCAAAAAAAAAAAAAAATACATATCAGTCAAGTACAGGATGGCCAAGCCACAAGAATTCCCACTGCACACATACAGCTGGGGGGGACCACATAAATAAATCATTTAAGGTAAGAATACTGAAAACACTAAAGATATTCCACTACTGTTTGAGTCTTTTCTTGAATCAAAGGTAAAATGTGAATTTGCTTTAGTGACTACTAGCTCTCTGATCTACAACTGCAGCTACTCTTTAGCTCCTAATTGGTAGGAGAAGAACTGGAAAATAACGAGCAATCTCTTTTTCCACATATCAGAAAAACATAACTATTTATATAGGTTATTAACAGGAGAATAAACAAAATATGTAAGGGCAGATTTAGCGTATAAGAACTAACATCCATATAGCCTAATCTACCGTTTCCAGGAACAGCTGGTAGTGGATGCACAGGACAGAGCAAACAGCTACAACTTTCCAAGAACATTCTTTCAGTACTGTCAGATCATTCTACAGTTCTTCATAGTCAGCCCTTGTTTTTATAACTATTGTTAGCTTCAAATCATCAGCAAAAATTGTCATTTCACTATTAATTTCACTTCCAGGTCATTTATCGATGTAGTGAACTTCAGAGGCAGATGCCACTCCTGCAGAAATCCATCAGTGAGCATCCTCAACCACAGGGAGGAGAGGGCACAAGGGCCATTCATTTCTCTGCCCTGTCTCCTACCTGTTAATCTTCCACCCATTCAGCCACACAAGTACGTTCACTTTACTCCACATTTCCTTTACCTTCCCTAAGAACTTCTGAGGATGGACCTGGCCAAATAGCTTTTGCAAATCCAAGCAGATTAATCTTTATCTACACATGCATTCAACAGGACTGTGAAGCATGGCCACTCTCTGAAAAGGCTCTTCTTCCTCACTATGAAGTATTTATGCACATGCTCATTTTGTTTGTTCTATTTCTGTTAATTTGCATGGTCTGTAATTCCCTTAATATCCCCTGGAGCCACAGAAACAGCTGCCCTGCTCAGCTTATTTTTAACAAGCTTCCACATTTTTAGGTTACTGCGCCTGAAATTAACGGTTGACTGTGGGGCTCTTGCTGATGTAAGGTTATAAACCCAAATAGGATACAGCCAGTGTCCGACTCTTCTTTCAGAGGATCAGCTTTCTTCCTGTGGCTTCCCTGACTACCTGCTCCATAAACATTAACCACGTCTAAGAACATTTCAGAACTGGACCCCAAAGTTAGGTTTCTACAAGCCACGTGGGTTAAGTCCCCTGCAGCAACTGTTCCCGTCCTTGACTTCGCTGTGTCTAGCACTGCGTGGTGGTTAGCCCCGGCCGGCCGCCAGCCGCCCTCTCACTCCCCCTCCTCGACAGGGCACAGAGAGAAAACAAAATGAAAATGCTCATGGATCAAAATAATGACAGGGAGATCACTCACCAAGTGCTGTCACGGGCTGAACAGATTCAACTTGGGGAAGATTTAATACAATTTATTGCCAATTAAAAATAAAGTAGGATAGTGCAAAACAAAAAAACAAGAACACTGCGTAAAGCTAATACACAAGGTCATCACCCCAGCCAAACAGGACGGGAATGGTAATAAGTGATTTTTTCCTGTTTACACAGGGATTTTAATCCATAGAGATCTCCATGTTTACCAGATTTGAGTGCATGATCTCTTCAATAAACAGCACCACATTTTCACAGACAGCCAACTTTTTGTCTTGTACGCTTCGCATCTTGGTATCATGACCTTCCAGATTTTAAACACCTGGAAGCTAGTTTTACAATGCTGTAAATGAAGTCAGTCCCTTCTTTAAACACACGCTTTGTTTCAGCAGTGTCCCAGCTTCCAGAGGATCCGAATCCCTCTTCCTCGGACCATGTCCTCCTCAGCCGCATACTGGAACTGCTCCTTCTCGCCTCTTTCTGCTATCGTGCAAAGCACAGTACTGCGCAAAGGGCAGGGGAACGCATTTTGGGGACTGCTACAGCAGAGGTCCTGGTTCTCAAATTCCTAGATAATAGTTCAACTTTTGCATATAGAACTTTTTCTGCTCTTCCCCATGCCTTCACTATCACAGGGACCACAACTATCACCTCATGCTCTGCAATTCATACAATATTCAGTTGCCTTGGAGAGCTGTGAACTTGATGCCTTCCAGGCATGTCATGATGCCTTTCTCCCTGGAGTTGCAAACCCTGATCACTGAATTGCTAACTACTACATGGCTCGCTTCTTCTTTTAGCTGGCTCCTGGCCTCTCTGTGTTATCTTCAGCGCAGAATGATACATGGTCACCTTCTGATAAGGCGAAC
The DNA here is from genome assembly GCA_013399475.1 of Chauna torquata. Classification (NCBI taxonomy): domain Eukaryota; kingdom Metazoa; phylum Chordata; class Aves; order Anseriformes; family Anhimidae; genus Chauna; species Chauna torquata. Next base: position 70,976 of record VXAL01011232.1, read on the forward strand.
CTATTGCTGGAATCGCATCTTCCCATCACCCAGCTCAATGCTTTCCTTCCACAAGTCTAGGACTCCTCAAGCACAAAGCTTCTCAGAGTGAGCTCTGACAAACAGGGCTATACCAATCTAACAGCCAGCTACAACCAAGAAATACCAGTCCAGGTCCTTCAGCTCTCACCACGTATAAATTATGTAATTACACAAGCACCGAGGAAGTGCTAGTTTTTGATAACAGAAATAGTTAAGAAGACCATTAGAGCTAGAAAAATTCCCAAAGGGGCCTTGACAGCAGCCAGGTCAGGAGCAAAAGCTTTGAACCTCCTGACAGAATTTAGGGCAAACAAGTTTATCTTGGAAACACTCCAGTCACAGAGGACATTTGGCTGAATCTCCTATTTCTCATTTAGAAGGATAAAAAGAGTTTTGTGAGGGTTTCCAAAATATCTAGGGTATACATAATCACGTAGCAAATCTGATCTTCTCTGCAGAAGTGCTAAAAGCCTACAGCCTGTCTACAAAAAGAGCTCAAAGCACTCTGCTTGTTGAGACAGAACATCGGACACTCTAATGTAATACCGCTTGGACACAGTCCATGCAGAAACACAAACAAATGCCCCGAGTGTATTTTGCACTGCTACAAGCCTTAGGACAGGTGAAATAGCTACTTCCTGGAGACAGCAGCCCTAAGCTTTGAGATCTGACTGGCTGCACCCGCAAGATAATCCTCATCTTGCTTGGTCACGATGGAAGGAGCTCCAGGGCACCCTCTTCCGTACCACAAACTAACACGCTCCACCAACTCAAACAGGGATCATTTCACCTGCGCTAAGAGAACTGGCAGCCAAACGTCAGCTGGCGTCTCCCTGGGCACGCACTACCTCCAAGCAAAGATTAGAGGCTGCCAAGACACAGCCTAGCAAAAGACAAAGGTTTATGCTGCCACATGCCGTAGAGTAGCAAGGCAAGATGCCATGAAAGAGCAGAATGGGAAGGATTTATACAAAATTAAGCCCTGCATAGTCTGCAATATGCCCTGAAGTAGAAAGCTTAATGGTAAAGACCAGCATTGCTTCAAGACATATATGGACTGGGCAGAGACAATGCAAGACTTTTGGGCATGCATCCCAAAACCTAAATTTGCAAAGAACTGTAAGGATGAAAGAACCTATTCTCCAGACTATTTACTCATCAGCAGCTCTGTATAACTGTTTCATCTGAGGAGGGATGCCATATCTGCTAGCACCTTTATGCCACAGAGTCCAAATGGGAAGACATTGTTTAGTCTTTGGCCTATGAACTCCAGGCAGTTCCTTTGAAAGACACCTGAATAGAGATGTGAAGCACAGCGCTGTGGCAATTACCACCTAAGACAACAGCAGCTAGTCACTGTTCTGATCTCATGTATCAGCAAAAATGTTCAGCTTTTTATGAATTGAGATCAATTGCTGGTGTCCACTTTCCTGTTTTGATGGAAAATATGACCTGCAAAACACCCCTACCCAAGGTGTGAGTAGGAGCCTCCAGCACCAACAACTACCATGGAAAGGTCATGGAAAAACTTTGTAGCACCACAGGCAAATTACCACTGCTGGAACCCAGAGAGATTTTGACAAGGTCCTTCACCAGAAGACTACAGAATCACAGAATGGGCAGGGTTGGAAGGGACCTCTGAAGATCATCCAGTCCAACTCCCCTGCCGAGCAGAATCACCCAGAGCACGTTGTGCAGGATGGCATTATTTTGGTATAAAAATAAACTCACCTCATTGACTACTAACCAACCTCAAAGATAAAAGAGCAAGGGTAAGAAAAAGGCTTGCAGGAACACAGCCATGAGGTAAAGACATCATATTACAGGCTCAGAACAATTACCTATGACCTGAAAGGGAGACTCAGGAAAGCCAAGAAAAAGAAGGGAGGGAGTGGTAGAAGACCAACGTGATTAAATTGTATGATAAATAAGTAGTCCAACCAACCACATCCTGGGCTGTTACTAAGAGTACAGCCAGTGAGTTAAAGGAAGGGATCTGTTCCCCTCTATTCAGCACCTGTGAGCATCATGCTCAGCTTTGGGCTCCCCAGTATAAGAAAGATGGTGACAAACTGGAGGGAGTGCAGCAGAGACCACCAAGACAGGGGGTCAAGTCACACAACTTAGGAAAGACTGAAGGAAATGTGTTTGTTCGGTCTTAATAACAAAAGACAAAGGGGGAGACCTTACTGCTGTCTACAGCTACATAATGGGAGGTTACAAGGAAGGTGGAGCCAGACTTCTCAGGCACAAACACACCAAAATGACAATAAACAACAGACACAAAGACATAACAAAAAAAAATATGATCAGATATTGCTAAAAAGATTTTAACCATGAGGTGTGGTCAAATACTGGAAGAAGGGCCCAGAAAACCTACTGAATGTCCACGCTCAGAGAGAGTTAAAAACTTGACTGCATATTGTCCTGAAGAACCTGATATAACTTTGAAGTTGGCCCTGGTTTGACTGGGGAGCTGAACTGGATGACCTACAGAGACCCTTTCCAACATAAATTATTCAATGATACTTTGATTTCAAGACGGTTTTGCTGACAGGCAGCAAACTCTTGGCTAGAAGAGCATAACGCAGGATATCAAGCAAGCTGAGAGAAGACAGAACTGTCTGAGGCACACATGTACACCACAAGCTAAGCCCTGGTCTGATCACACCAAATGACCCCAGCTACCTCCTTAGGAATCAAAGAGAAGTGAAAAACTGGTTCGTGAAGGATCTACAGAACCACCCCGAGCTCACAAACAAAAAATGCCACGATGACTCCTGCCTGGCACATTGCCACAGGCCCTTTAGCTCTTTCACTGATGATCTCCTGAACCTAGTGCTCACTTGAAGCAACAAGGAAGGTTCTACTCTGATGTAGAGCTCTCAAGGGTAGAGGAGACTTTAAGAGAAAGCACTATGTGATCTCATTCCTCAGGATCCTTATAAAAAAAATACAGATTTCTTTTTCCTCTGGCATCAAGTCCTTTTAAACATCAGGCTCTGCAGTTAATGGCTTAGCTATTTCATTCTTTAGAACTCTTGAATGAAGACCAGATAACCTCTAATGACTTCTTCCTGTGTTATATTGACAAATAATGTTGTTATATTAACTCTTCGACAGGAGCCAGATAATCCTTTAAAAGCAAAGACTGGCATTTGGAAGCCTCTAAACATTCCTCCACAATGAACACATTTGCAAAATAATATGTTTTTCTGTCATGGCGCTACCTTCTCAGAGCCCTTCATAAAAAATTCTCCTGATCATCTCTCGGTCTTACAGACTACCTGGCTTGCTTCTTATATCTGATGTTTTGGGAGGGAAAAACATTCTTCTTTAACATTTCAGACCTTGGGCCAAATGTCTGTCAAGTCTTTTTGGTCAGCCTTACTGTGTTTTTACACTTAAAGTTTGTTCTTTCCATTTTTCTCATCTAATAAAACTTCATCTTTTGGAGGATGTATCCCTATTCTCTCTCACTCTTGTGTCTAATTATGTCAACTGCCAGGTCATTCTGAGTCTCTCCAATACTTCATACCCATTTACTCTGATCTTCCAACACGATGTCTACTTGAACAGTCTCCATACCATCCGAAGGCATTTTATCCTTCTGACTCCATCTTTTTATTAACTGTTCTTAAACAATCTTCCTCAATTTATACAGTGTTTGTTGGGTGTGGGTTTTTTTTGGAGGAACACTAAAAATTAGGGTTTTAGGGCCTTTTCACAGTGCTTCTCAAAGGACATTAATCATGAGTATTTATGGTCAATGCTGCACAGCAATTTATAAACTTTTTAAAAAAACATTTTCTGCATTGCTCAGAACATGAGTCAGAAGTTACATCCTCTCTCATGAGTTCCCTGACTAACCTCTTTGAATCAGTCATTTACGTCATCTAAAAATTTAGTCTCACACTCCTGTGTGATACACACATGATCTATAAAGAAACAAAAACAATTTTAAAGATGTGTTTACAGCCTGCCAGGCACAATATGGAAGATTTCTCCCTATATCTGCAAGGTGTTCTCTAGCTTTTCCTCGCCCACCTTCTTAGAGCATTGGCAGATAAGATAGCATGTTTGCGAGCATTTCATTTTTCTTACTCCTGCTGAGTCTGGAAACCTGTGCTGCTACAAAGTTTTCCTACATAGTGGGTTTTGCTGTTTTGATCTCTTTTCAGCTGTGAGCTAGCAGCGAGGACCATACTCTACCGCTAGAATTACATTCTAGGTCTATATTGCTTCAGAGAGCAGTCAAAGTGCCGCCACCTCTGCCAATTGTTCAAGCCTCAGATGAGATTCAGAGTTCAAGGTCCCAAATTGTTTGAACACACAGTAAAGGCACCATCTAAGCCTGGACCACTAATAGCAGAGTGCTCGGCCATGCCTCTGGCAGGCCTGGAAACAGCAAAAACCTGTTGAGGAGCAGACAACTCAGTTACTCCAGCAGAACCTCTGCCTCCACCTACTCACATCAGCGAGCCCAAGACTTCCTGTATTTGCTGCTGGCTGCCAAATTTTGTTCCATGAGCAGGGCACGTTTCTTATGCCCTGATCTATTTAGCTGAGCCGCAGGTGAAACATCACAGAAATGCTCACTTTGTCTCTTCTAGTGCAGCTCTGCCATGTGGTGGTGTCAACTTCTTTAGTTTCAGTATCATACAGCACAGCTCTGCGGGCACAGGGCCCTTTGCCAGCTCTGTCCCTTCTTACTGCCTGAGGGTGCTTGCCTGTTCCTCTGCCTCTACTTGTGCTGCTGTTGACATCAGCACACCTGGAATTTAACAGACAGAGTGGACACCACTTCTGCACACATCCTTGGCACACAGCTTCATCAGTATCATGGCTGCAGCATTCTGACCCCATCCCTTGCTGGATAATGACACAATGCAGTCATAGCACTGCACTGTCACCTATATGGTTGCAATACTGAGAACTGTTGCAAGCTAAGAAACAACAAATTATTGAACTCAGATAAAATAGGTCATCTCCCACTTTACTTGTCTTCTTAACTTTAGTATTTTCTGTGCAGATCCATCCTCCCTCTTTTCTGTACTACAGCAAATCCCACTCACATAACCAAGGGCAAAATGTGTACAATATCATCTTTCCATTTTTGGACAAAACAGCTTTAAATTAGGGCTGGAAGCTTGTGGGTTTTTTTAATTATTATTATTATTAGAAGTACTACAAATTCAGAAATTTGAAAATTAAGATTACACTTTAATCTAGAAACACATCATGGAAATGTGTCACCCTGAATGAAAATGACCACAAGCCTTCCTGGTACACAAAACTTTGCTCTTCAACTTATGCTTCCCCTTATAGCTTAAGACAAACTTTCAAATAGGACCACAGTGACTGTAGAACTGTACACAGAATTTGCAGACAACCTTAAATAAAATACATCTTGATACCCAGCATGGTAAGCAACTCCACAGCCTACAAGTTATATCCAGAACTTTAAATTGTCACCTACTTAATTGCTGATTATTATTTTAGAAGATGCTAGCTAATTTGCTTTTCCCATCTACTATTGATTAACATATCAGAAGTGATGGATAAAATGAGCTTTGAGACCTACAAAGCCTCAGATTAAAAAAAAAAAAAAAATTATTCTTTTGAAAATTGACAGATGAATCCATCTTCAACTCCTCCACCACCAAAAGCATCAGCTGCTTCTTGAACTTCTTAATGCAGAACAGCTCCCCACTTCCTAGATTCCAAATGCTCCAAGCCAGATGTGTGCATACAACAAACTCAAAACCAGTTAAACGGCATCTGTAGGAATCTTCAAGCACAACCTATTGCTTGTGTTCTGTTTTGTTTTTTTTTTTTTTGATAAGTTACAGCATTCAATATTATAACATTCAGTATCAGTCAACACAAATCTCCACTGAAGCTGCCTGCCTACATCACCACCGGTTTTGAAGGTTTCAAGTGTGGACAGACTCCATATGGGACATTCATCAACCGCAGCGCCTTTTTGAGGGACCAAAAGAGCCTCTTAGAAGGGGATGCACAGCTAGTGAAGCACTGATACAGCAGTATAGAAGAAACATAAGAACAGCATCCACTTTCAAACAGGAAAAAATAATTATATGGGAAGTTTGGGGGGGAATGATACATTTAAATCTCTTATCCATCCCAAATAAGAAATCTACCTTAGCTACAGCTAAAAAGCCACGCAAAAAGATCTCCTAAAACCATCTTCTCAGTGGTGAACACTGAATACCTGGAACTCCCCCCAACACCAGTCAGAAGCTTCAAAAATGCTGCAACACTTAATCAGCAGATCAATTCCAAATAGAGCAGAAAGACAGACAAAAATAAATGCAGACACATGCCAGTGATTCAATCAGAAGAACGGTTTTGTTTCCCCTTATCAGCAATCTAGGCAGTTACCATAGCACCAAATTCTTTCCAACTTCTACGGCACCTCAGCCCTGCCCAGTGGATACTGGTTGCTGTTTAAAATTTAAATAGGCTGAATTAGCCACACTCTCCACCATTACGGTATCAGGTGATTCAATTAAGAATTTTTAGCTGCAATCATACCATATAATTTTCAATAATTTTCTTAAATGATTTAAATGAAAAGGTTTTTTAACTTCATGACATGTAGACTTAAGGTTATTGTGGACTGATACATCATAATAATGAGTAACTTGAGTATTTCCCTAAACCTTGAGTTTTGCTCCACACAGTTAATTCTGGCAGACAAAAGTTACCTTTTTAGCCAACTGTACGCACTCTTTGGATGCAAAGTGGCCATCTCTGGCCCATTGCACAAACACACCACAATGACAAGCCTTCATCTAACACGCAATCAGTAGCTAGTGGCCAGGCATCACTGGAGGACGTCCGCTGATAGATGCAGCATCCACAGCTGCAGCCCCTAGGCACCTTAAAATAATGCAGTGAGATTTCCATCAACACAACCGTTGAGGACACACAGCACCAGAAAAGGCAGATAAAGACTTAAGCAACACAGTGATAAAAGTTCTGGCTGCAAAAGTTTGTGAAACAAAGGCGGCCTCTCACAATTCAACGTGACTAGTACACTGAACCTGTATGATATGGACAAAAGGCCAACTGGGCTATAAAGACCAAGAATGTATTTTCATTTACTCCATCAATATAAAGTCAAGTTAGCATGCTGACCTACTATAACAGCATTTCAGCATCACTTCCGTGACTTACTACCTAACCAATTCACGTGACAGCTTATCTGATTGCTGCTAATCAGGTACAGACATGCTTTACGATAACACTGTGAAAACTTCAGAGCACAGGATGCTAGTTCCCAGATCCCAAGGGCTAGATTACAAAAATATTCACACAGCTAAAATTTACCCAGATCTAAATCCCAACTTTATATCCTCTACCCCAATGCCTGCCCCATGCCTATCAGCGTTCTGATATCCAAATGCCTCTTGCATTCGGATAATGCCCTCAATAATATGCTTTAAGTTTTGGTTAGCCCTGAAGAGGTCAGGCGGTTGGACTCAATCTTTGTAGGTCCCTTCCAACTGAACTATTCTACTCTGTACCTCTTATTTCAAGCCTCTATTTCCCTAGGCCAAAAAGTCAAACTCCTGCCTCTACTGTACAACCCTGCTTTGCATCCCCGTTACAGAACCTGCATCAATCCATGCCTGTTGCACTCACCGTTTCCCACCTGTCTGCTTCCTCTTGTCCTAACATTCACACCAGCTAGTGGGCAGACTACGGGGAAGGCTTAGGTAGACTCAGGATCTGCTACTTAAACTTCACTTACCTGTTGCAGGACCGTTCTTCCTCACTCCAAAATTCCACATGCTGGATAGCACTAGTCAAGTGAGGCACAGATGAGTAAGCAACGGTGCCTGACACGTGGGCCTCAAGATGGTAGGGAGGTGACAACCTCTTCTACGGTTTTGCACTCAGAAGCATCCCCCAAGAAAGTGTAGATCCAGGCTGCATATGGCATCGCATCTCCTTCCAGTCACACCACCCACCCTGCCCATCTGACACATCAGATAAAAGGCAATCAGAGAGAACTGAGAAATACAGACACTGCCAAGCTACACTTGGAATATGGCTGAGATGCAAGGACTTTGCATGCTACAATGTTCTCTGCATGAGGTCCCCAAATGATATGGTCTTTGTAACCAGTAGCAGTTGGGATTTTGCAAACGCTACATTTTTTTTAATCTTTATTTTTAAGGTATGTGTACATTGCTAAGAATGCAGTTTCTCTTTCCCATCGTCTTTTGAACTGGTTATCCAAGTTAGAGATAGTATGAGCAGAATCTCAATTCTCAATACCTTCTTGAAGACTACAAGCCCGTCCTAAAGATCTCAGTCCCATATATATGGCTTCCCAAGAAGTCAGAGGAAAAGAGCCCCCAGAAGCTGAATCCACCCATGTGACAAGCAAGTCCTCAAGTCACAAGATGTTTCTCTAGAAAAAGCATGATAACCCAGACAGCCTGCCAAACACCCAATATAAGAAAAGGTTTTTGGCTAGTCTAAAGCTGCTTTGTGCAAGCAGCCCACAAAAATGTTCATGAGCCCAGCAGAAGAGCTAAGAACAGACCTGTTCTTTGACAGCAAGTAACTAATGCTGAAATTCCAGCACTTCAGTCTGTTCAGCTTAAGTGCAGGAACGAAGAATTTGCTAGGTAGTCAGAGGAAAAAAAGAACACGGAAGAACACAGCAACAGCAGCAGAATTCACGCATACCCACACTTGATATTCATCAGTTTTAAGAATCTCAGGAGCAAAGAACATCTCCCTTGAATGCTTGGAAAGCACCCAGCACTTAGGAGGCATTCCTATACACAAAATAAATAAGCGTGAGTCAGAAGGAGGAAGAAAGCAATTAGTCCGTGGCCATAACTCAACCAGGGTAATATACTTTATACAAAGAATGAGGTATTTCTTTACCTAGAAAGCTGCAAGACTTTCTCCAAGAAACCTGAAAACAGTACTATCTCAAAAGCGAGTTCTGACTCTTCCCTAACAAGAAAGACACTATGATTCCCCTTTATTTATTTCTTAATCTGTTGACAGGTACCGAGGCAGGATGGTGAAACAATCTTAGCCTCTCCTCTTCCAAGTGCCTGTGAAGTTTATCTAGTAGGCAGATGAGATTTACCCCATCTGAAAGTTGGGGAAACAAAGGTAGAAAAATGTCAGTTTAGCACTGGTTGGGTCACAACACTAGAACTCTGTTTAGTGTGCCAGCAACGCCTGGACACAGTAGACTCTCCCTACAGCGTGCTTTAGCATGCACGCTGAGATACACCAAGGCCCAAACTTAAGAGAGTCAAAAACAGAGATAAAGTAACTTGTTTTGTAGGCCATGATTTCTAGCAAAGCAGTAGTTCCCTGGTTGGTTAGTGAACCAACAATATCACCGTCATGTGGCAGAAATTCCTGGGACTGGCATTTTATTATGCGGACCAGCCGGGAGCAAGCGACTCAGCTGAGGCACAAGCTAAACAAGGGATGTTTCTCTCATGCAGAGATGAGTGTGTGATTCAAAGGTTTGCTATATCCTGCAGTCTCTTCTTTTGTTTCTTTAATAATGACCACAACTATCTGCTAGGAATCCTGTCCTCCCATCTATCCTGCACTCCACTCTTTCAGCACACGTGCAGGTAAGCCTAAAATAATCAAGCTAAACTACTAAATTAGAGACGAATAGCACACCCAACCACACTGATGGCATTTCAGAGACTTTCACAGTTTCTTGTGCAAAGCTTTGAATCCTTCTTGTCTGAGGTGGGCCCTGAATTCACAGCAGATTTAAAGAGTGGAGAGAAATGATAACTCATATCAATTTACTAGCTGAAACTTCACATTGTTCCAGTTACAATGCGGGAAGAGGCACGTTATTCTAAGGCAGTGACAAACTAGTTACATCTGTTTAAAAAAAATTACCTATGGTACATAAAATACTGGATTCCAACTCCTCAGTCTAACAATAAACGTTTTGGAACTACACCACAATGGAACATAATGAATCTCTAAAGTGGAAGTGGCTCTGGTTTTATTTGTGGATATTGTACTGCTCTGTGGCAGTGCTTCACAAATAGCACTGACTGGCTCCAGAAAGAATCCCAATTCCCCAAGCAGAGGTCAGTAAAGACAAATAATGCAAGGCTGAAAAGAAGCAGATAGAGGCAAAAAATAAAATTCTTAAGAGCCCATTAAAAATGGCCACAAGTATCCTGAGGCTGGAGGAGCCCGCTGCACAGCAGCCCTTCGAAAGGCAAGGAAGCTCTAAAAGCCAAGGCGCACCGAAGAGAAGGTGAGTGAGCAGAACAAAACGCGAGGCAGTAATCTGGTAACATAACACATCTTCTCAGTCCATTTATGAGTAGATACTGACAAAGCTACAGACAGAAGATGAAAAACTTTTTTTTTTTTTTTTTTTTTTTTTTTTTTTACTTTTTGCTAGACGAAGGTATCGGATTGCCAGCTCCCTTCCAATTTTAGCATCATGTTCAACTGGTATGTCAGCCGTAGGAAGGGTCAAACTTGTCCCTTTTCTGTGTGGGTTACCATCAGGAAGGGAATGATGTACATTAGCAACATACACAGGAATACTGGAAGACAGAAAACACAGCTCAGAGATGAAGGTTTGACTTGAGCATCATTTGAGAAGGAAAAGGCATAACATAAGTCTCCCCAGGCTGAAAACGCTGTTAGGATCTGCCCAGAATAACCTCCACCTGCCACCACAAGCACTGTCACATCCAAAAGGCCCCCAAACCCTGCAATATACAGTGGCTGAAACCAACCGCATCTGAAGCTAAGGTGCCCTACCAAATTAGTTGTCCAACTTTAGACTTCCACTCTTGACAGCTGACTTGCTCCCTAAGTCAGCTGCTATTCACATAAGTTCACACAAACCCCATCAACGGCCAATGCTCCGTTCAGTCTGGGAGCAGTACAGAGCATTAACGATAATAATTCTCCAATTATTTATTCTGGTTACACCCAACTGAGTAAGTGAGATTTTTGTTCAGTTTGCCCTGCTGATTAACAAAGTTCAATTCCAACCACACTGTTCAGCGCTGCTGAAAATTTTTATCTGATATATTAGGGAAGTTAAACTGGTTTCCACGACTAAATGGACTTAAGTGTTTGAGTGCCAGTCTAAGCAACAGGCCACTTTTTCCTGGCATGAACAAAGTCCAGAAAACAGTAGAGACAAGACACTAGAGATACCGCAAATACCTAACACAAAGGCACCCAAAAGAGGGCAAGCCACAGAAAGGCTACAACTTCCACACAGGAGACTAATCTTGCATTTCAGTCCATCATAACAGAAAGTCAACTTCAAACTGCAGCTTGCGTTCCTGTTTTCTCCACTAAGACAGTGGGAACAACGTAAAAGCAATACCCAAATCAGAAGAATACATTCTGCTGCCAAGTACATGCTTCTCTTAAGAGGTATTCCCTCAACCTTATAGACTAATTTGCTCTGGTTTAGGCTTTGATCAGGAAAGGGACAGTAACAATTCTCATGAAAAGAATATTTATTTGCTAACACAATTTTTCATAAAATTACAGAAAAAAATGGTAATGGTAAGCCTGCAACATTTACTTAAAAACTATTTTTTTTTAGTTACTTGGAAAATGTATTACATAAAAAGTAACACATGCAGTTTTGATAGATGTACTTATGAAATAAGAATACTTTCTCCTTGGAACAGTGGAAAAAAAAAACAGAAGGTTAGAGAGAGCACCAGGAGAGCAACACACTAAATTCACACATCTTTATATGTTGACATCTCCACCACAAGGAACAAAAGGCTACAAGTGGAAAGCATCACTGCTAAGAACCTGTCAACAAGAGGGAAGATTTACCTCTATTCGCACACTACAGTTTCAGTCCTAGAGATCTATTCTTACACCAGAGGTACACTGTAAACCCCAATGCTAGAAAAGCACTTAGGAAAATGAATCTGGCAGTAGTCACTGTAATGCTGTTAACACAAACCTACTTCACCGAGCCAGTGGCAGAGCTGAAGAAACAGTCAGGCTTCACAGAAGATAAATTCTTTACCAGTTCATCACCCTACAGCTTCATAAATGATGGAAACAAACTCCCGTCTATAAAAGCTACGCAACTTGTACAATTCAATTATTAAACACAGAACTGCCTAGATGTATAATCCTAGAACATTTAAACAACTAGTTCCCATTACTCTATAATCTGATTTATTAGGTGTAAACATATTCTGAAAAACTGAAGCATAATGTTTTACACACATTCTAAAGATGTTCAGTTTATTTTGTTAGAATTTACTTTTGCCATATTTCTACCTTTTCTGTAACAGATATTCAGGAACAGCAGAGTGTGAGAGGGGAGAAAGAAAAAACTTTTCCTCAAACTTTACCTCTTTACTGTGCAAAGCTTCACAACTCTAGCTGGACACAGGAAAAAAAACAATACTAAGTCATCACAGTGTGAAATATAAAAGATCTCAGACTTCAGACCTAAAAGCACACATCACAAGCGGAAAAAGTCACACATCACCACTACTACTTCCGTTTTATTTCCTTATTTCACAAGTTGTTTTAATAAGAAATTGATATTCTGCCATTACAATGGATGGGCCCATGATAAAGCACCAAGCTTCAGTTTCTACTTCAGTGTTTGTTTTTATTTTAAACGCAATGAAAAGTTATCGACTGCAAATAGGATATTTCAGTCTCGCAACTTGCTTTACATCTGAAAAGCTGCTCTCAGCATTAATCCCTTCTACAAGAGTTTAGCAGAGCAACATAAACTAACAGGTGATATGAGATAATCATGAATCAATGTGAAACATCCAACGAAGATGAAAGTGTCTCCACACTTGAGAGCACCAAAGGTTTAGCAGAACAGTGCTCAGCCAGTCAGTAGCTGAGCAAGCAAGACTTGGTTGGGCAAGACCGTCTGCAAACGTGAACAAGGTGAGAACTGTTACTGAATGTAGTTGGGGGTATTCATTTATGTGTTGGATTGTTTAAACAAATGTCTGAGGAACAGCATAAATTCAAATAGGCAGACGTACCTGCAAACAGAACAACCCCCTCTCTCAGTGCCAGTTTTGGATTCTTGGAAATCAGGGTGGAAAAAATAAAAAAGGGGAGGAAATCAATTGTTTACAAGCTCATCAGATATAAAGAAAGGAACACTCAGAAATCCTCAGTTGCTACAGAATATTCCTTAGCCTTCATTACAGCCACATCCAGACACTGAAAGGAGGCTGTGGTACAGCCAGCTGATGGATGACCAAAGACAACCGTGCCATTAGAGCCCCTGACGTCAGAGCGCGACGTGGACAGACCTCTACCAGCATCTGGAAACCATTACAGCACACTGGCGTAAGGCTTTCAAAGAGCAATCACACTCACCATATGCTGAAGAGAAATGGAAAGTTGGCAAGGAGAAATGTAAGCAAAGAAGAATGGGGCAGATTACTTGTTACTAACATAAAGACTGCTAAACAAGCAAAACACGTGACCTTTATTTTTCTTTTTCAGTCAGAGCAAAACTAGGGTATTTTTAAGTCTGGGATATGGTATATTTGTGTAAGAAAGCTAAAGAAAGATTTTAAATAAACTGTTATTGACTAAGCTAGATTAGTTCTTCGGCCTGTCTCCTCAAAGTATTCTTTCCTCCCTCTCTAAGAAAAATGCCCATGATCTAAGCTAGCACGGGCCGGCATCTCTGGGCAGCTCAAAGCAACTGTGAAACACAGCCTAAGGTGGTGCTGGAAGAGAAACACTAACGCTTGCTGCTGCCCGCGTCCTCCCACCCTCCCTCTTCTGCCCTGCTGCTGGGCCTCCTCTTCCCCATTTAAAGCACTGCTCCAAGGAACTGATCCAGCTGAAAACTAATCCAGCAAAAAGACAGTTAACCCGATCCAACTCATTACGCAGCCATTAGTGCTGGCACAATGGAAAGGGGAAGAAAAAAAAACCGTGGCAATAAGGAAAGCCAGACTGGGTCTTTCAGCAGCCTTCCTGAGGCCAGCTCTCGTGACAGAGAGCTGAGGAGAGATCAGACTCATCGCAGAACTCCACCACACCAAGGCGCCCGCAAACAAGCTGCTGTCCAAAACCAGACAACCACCAGGAAAGACAGCTGTCAATAGCAAACTGTTGCATCTGTGGATCGCTGCAAAGGCGATCCACAAGCTCAGAACCAGAGAAAAGGCTGCAGGACAGGCGAGTCTGGCCAGGCCTCCCCAGTCACGCCGCGTCGCAGCCCACCCCACAGAGGGGAGGTAAAACAGGGCGTGAAAAAGAAACATCAGTTGGGAGCAAGCACGGCCACCCAGGGGACAACTCACTTTGCCCCAGAATAAAGAGGATAACAAAGATGAATTGTCCTCCTGAGTCACAAGAGCCTCTAAGTTGTGCGTCGACTGCCCTACCCTGATGAGTCTTACAGGCACTATTCCTGTTTACCAAGTGGAGATCATCTAATGGGGAAAGAGATCATCTAATGGGCTGTGAGATGTGCTGACAAACCAACAGCAAACAGAAACACATATTTTACAGACAGAGAGGATAAAAGTCCAGTGCTTCAAATATAGTTAAGGTTGAACTGTTATAAACACCACCGTGATAAAAGCACGAGTTATTTGTGGCAGCTCAGGAACATACCGGTCACGTACGTTTCTGCCAGTCTGCTCAGCTGAGGAATGCTGGAAGCAAGCCATTCACAGAGCCACGGAGAGGTTTGGACTGGAAGGGACCTTGGGACCATCCTTCTTCATCCTCCTGCCCAAAGTGTAAATAGCTCTGAACATCCAGCAGTCTGGGGTCTGCCCAGGCAAATTGGAAGATGGAGATGCCACAGCCTCTCTGTGCTTACCACATTCCACTGCTTAGCCATTTTCACAGGGAAAATTCTCTCTCAAGTCCAGCTGGCATTTACCTTGCCACACCCTGTGAACATCGCCTCTTGTCCTGTTGTTCTAATCGGCAACACTCAGGTGACACACACAATGGCTCAGGAAATTAAGTGCCCAGCAAGCCGTAATAGAAAACTGTCCAACGACACACTGAATTGAACTACGTGAGGGGTGCTGCAACCCTACCCCTCCCTCCCCCAGCTCAGTCCATCCCCTTACCGACCCTCCTTCAACCTACGTCTGAGAGCAGAACCCTGAAGAGTAGTCCTTACCGGGGGGGGGGAAAAAAGCAGCAATTTCTGACACTGACGTCAATAGATTAAATCATTATAATTATTTTGATGTGGCCGGTTTTCAACCAATTATCTCCTTGAACCAGCTCGCCACAAGACTGGGTAACAGATTGTGAGCATGAGGGAAGGCATGGAAACACAAGGCAAACGGAAGGGCAGAACCCCATGGCCTTCACTTGTATCATCTTAAACCATTGTGGAACCACTCCCTGCGTGTTTATGGCAGACAAAGAGGCGAGAAGAGGGCTGCAACTAATCGTAGGGACTGTAAGCTGAGTTCAGCTCCACTCCCTGAGGATAAGAACCATCTCCCCAGACACACTATCACAAACATACCAATCTACTGACAGATCTGATTTGTTACGTGAAGGAGCTAGCCTCCTTTCCAAGACAATTTTTCAACAGTAGTCTGGCAGCCTCCCCTGAAAAGAAAAACAGCAAATAAATGTGATGTCTCATCAGTAAAGACTAAAACCAGCAAGATGAGAAACGACCACTGTTCAGCTAAAAGTGAGTCTCAGTCTTCTTTCTTTAACTCAAAGGAGGGTGGTTGTATCTCAGTGCACAAGCAGGGGAAGATACAAAGCTAAGGAAAGCTGATAAATCTTTGAAGTTTCATAAGTGCACCAAATGGACTCTGCAGACTGCACTTTACGTTGAAATATCAGCCAGGAAACTAAGCTAGATTTTACCAGTGCTGGAAACTAAGCTAGATTTTCCCCGTACTGAGGCAGAAAAGCCTAGCGATGGTAAAGGGCAAGTTGCTGTAAACAATTTCATTTGCTTCTTTAACAAAACCACCTTTACAGAGCAGGCGCCTTAAAGTGCAGGGGAAAAAGACAATGCAAAAGAGGAAGCTTTTCCGCCAGCTACTGCCCAGCCGTGCCAGTCTAAAGCAACTGGTGCCCATGCTGCTGCAGTCCCTCCCTCTTCCCTTGCGCTGGCACTCGGGTTTGCAAAACTGAGCAGAGAAGTAATCTGCCTGAAGAACAGGTGGGGGGCTGTGGGCTGTTTTTACAGCAAGGATGCAACGGGGTGGGGAGGAAGCAAAGGATGGAACCACAGCACGCTGGATTTAAATCACCTTAGCCCCATGAAAGTAACAGATGGGAGAAGTTTCTCAGTTTTCTCCATACCTCAGGTTTCTCTACCACAGTGACAGCACCAACCCAGAACTCCTCAGGTCTGATACCAATTCAACAGTCCTCGATACCAGAACACACCCTACAAAGGCAACATCTCCTCAGGCTGCACAAAAATCATCATGTGAGCTTCAGGATCCTTACATCTCCAGTAGAAGTCCCTGGGAGCTTCCATCCTGTTTCTTAACGGCAATATTTGTTTCTGTTGTGTATTAGCAACTGTCAGCACCCAAGTAGGGTGTACAGTGTTAGACTAACAGGTTTATTAGCACAGAAAGACAGCTTTGAGCTACTGAGCAAAAGCCCGCAAGCAAAATCAATCAGAACTCCTCACAGCACATTTTCTGAAATTCATTCCACCAAAGTATTTGAGTAAGTCTTGTTTTGCAACCTGATCGCTCACATTTTAAACCTAAATGTGAAATGTTTTCATAAGCTCCAGCAACAGAGACAGAGTGGATAACATCACGTGATCCTTACCTCACTACTCCAAGCAGCAAAAATAAATGACAAGCTACAAAGCAGAGACTTTACGCCTGAAGCACCCGTTTTGAAAACAAGCTTGCTCTCCCCTTGCTAAAGAGCTGCCAGCTGAGTTCCTAGGGACAGGCCTCACCACTTATGCCACCTGAAAACTTCCTTTCATTCCCTCCAATCCCTTCATTAGATTTCTGGCCTTTTATTCCTTTAAACTGAAGCCACCATGGTGTAATAAATACCAGAGAGCTTCCTAAGAACAGAGATGTTGCTGACACAGTTTGGTATGAGAACATACTGGGCCCCAATGGGCTGACTTCAAACTATTAAAGATGAGACATACAAGAATAAGCTTTAAGTGACAGGCAGCAGCTATAAATATAAAGTCACAATTAGAAATCCCCAGTACCACAGTGCCTAAGATAAAAATTAGAGCTCTCTCTACCAGCAAAAGAAAAGCAAGGCACAGGAGTGGCTGAGACATAAGCCAAGCTCTCCAACAGCTCACCACTGCACTGACTTCAGATCATAGCTATCAACATTTCATGTTCATATTGCTGTAACGTTAATACATGCAGTTCCGTATAGCCCAAAGTATTCCTGGAAAGTAATTGCAGTTACAGGCTACACAAAAAAAAAAAAAAAAAAGGGGGCCACTGATAACAGAAAACTCTGATCTTGGGAAACACGCAACAAATTCCATTCTCTCCCTCTAAGATTGATCTGGAACGCAGTAAGGATTAAGTGCTGTTCAGTGACCTTCCATAAAGCGATTTCTTCGGAAAACTGTCTTGATGCACACTGTAGATGATTTTAATTTTAGCAGCTACATAAACTAATCAAGTGCAGGGTTTCAAAACAGACAAGCAGTTAAACACAAAGTTAGTGAACTGAAAGAATAGAGAAGGCCCTTTCCCTGCATTTGTAAAGCATTCAGCCCAGCATTCACCTATGTACAGATAACCCTTTATACTTAGTAATTATTGCAATAAATGCAACACAACTGAAGATCCTTTGCAAGTCTCCTTACAAATAGGCCACTTCTCAAATTCAACAATGACAGCAACAGTAAGAAATTATGACTAACTTGGCTGCTAGTGGGAATGTTTGCTGCCTTTCCCTAAGACCCATAAACAGGCCACAGTTCAAACGTCACTCTTGCAGGATTGGATTAATTAATTACAATCAAAATCTTCTGCTGAGCTGCTTTACATTCTGGATGGCTGTAGCTGTGATATTCACCCTTTAGCAACAAAAAGAAAAAATACATGCACACACAGCAGGTTAATACCTTTACAATGATTAAAAACTAATCTACACTAGCAGCACAAGCCCAAACTTCGTTAGAAATGCCCCTTTACTGTGTTCCCACATTTCCAAATACCCTGAATATGTTTTCAAAGGAACTCCATAAAAGACATCCTGGTCCAGCTACATTCTGGGTCACAATAACGCCCAATGCAGTGATCACAAGACTGGACAAGATCCAAAACTCACTGCCAGGTCAGGTCACTGAGGTGCCACTTTGTAAGGTACGGCTGCTTCTAACGCTACCGATAGGATTTGCTGCTTTTGCAGTTCTTCCACTCAAAGTAGTACAGACTGATACGGCAAATACAGTATCAATGACAGTCTACAATGTTAAATATTACCACCAAAAAAAAAAAAAACACCACAAACCATGATTTGGTCAGGAAAAATATTCTTATATTTAGCATTCTGGTTCTAGCATAGTCTCCCAAGCTTCCATGGTTGTTATCAGTCATGATGCCCTGTGGCGCAATCTATCCTGAGAAAACGACTCGAGTCCAAATTCAGGTCCAGACTAGAAATGACGTAAGTTTAACAGATTCCAACTTATATTCGCACACACCTCATTTACTCCTCTTTCAAAATCTTTTCCTTTTCCTTCATCATGCATACTGGGCACCTAAAAACAGTCTTAGTTCTCCTTCCAGTGCTCAGGTAATGCTATGACTACTCTTCCCCACGCAAACATCTCTCTGACAGTTCAAAATTAATTTCCAGGTCCCTCCCTTCTTCTTCACTCCACCTCTAAGTCATCATGAGCTATGATCCAAACAAGAACACTGCACTAACTCATTAGATCCTGATTTCTAAATTTTTCTACTCATGAGACACACTAATGAAAACAGCTGTGTGTCATCACCTGATCAGGAATTTAGGTAGAGCAATTCCCAGTGATCAGTGGCCCTCATTCTCTCCTGTCTACATAAATGCTAAATTTGAAGTCTACCCACATTTCAATGAAAATGTCTCCATGAAAACTTGTTCACCCCCACACTGTAGCAGAAAACTAACAAAAGTGCAATTCTTCCATCTGTCGTGAATTCCATCTCATCTGACTGACCTAGGGCTAGGCTCCCAGGTCATCTCTGTGATACCATAATACTTCTTTTTTAATTCCAGGAATCTAAGTGACCAAACCTAGCTATGAAGAGGAAAATATTATAATTCAAATTGCATTGGACATACAAAATCTCTTACATTTGCATAACAGCCACATCAAACTACACATAAAGAAGCTGTGTAAGTGCCTCGGCTTCCAGAGCATTCTACCATGCTTACCTCTATAACCAAAAGCACGTAACCTCGCCATGATGTACCCGCCCGTCACACATAACAGCCATCCGGCCTCTAACCCTTCCAGAAAGGAAGGTCTGAGTACAGCAGGACTGCTAAATACACACCACCAACCATCGGATTGGAATAAGGTACTTACCCATCTCTACCTTTACTGACAATCTTCACTTCAAAGTAATAAATGCCACAAGCTGCAGGTATAGGATGCGTAGCCCTGACCGAGGCAGCATCTTTGTGATTTTTGCCATGACCTAGGAAAGAACAGAAATTTCAGTACTTATGGGGCTTGAATTCTCTTGCATTTTGTTCTAAAGCACTGCTGTGTGAACACGGCAGGGATCTGTTTCTATGTATATCCAAAAGCGGACTTTTCACAGAACCAAAATGTGCAATCCTGCATTGCAACCACCTACGTCCCCTTTGCCACCAGTGCTGTAGTTTTCCCTTTGTTTTCACTCTGAAGAGGCTGAGCAAGACGCACGGCACTACCTCTCCACTGCCCCACATACACAATTTAAAAACCCATGTACACAAACAGAAAAGAATTGATTACGCAAGGGGGGAATGACATCAGTGTTTACTAACCAGGCAGGAAAGGGTATGATCAGCTCTCTGCTGGGAGGGTAGGGAGAACGGCCTCCAATAGCGAGAAAGGAAAACATCAGTGTGATTCCCCGAGTCCTGCAAGTCTGCGAGCGTCTATTTCGTATGAACTCGCGGGGGAAAGCCCCGGTTTTGCAGCGCGCCAAGGCCACCCGAGCCCCCGGCCGGCTTCTGCGGAGGAGGACGGGCCGCCCAGCAGACCCGGCCACACAGAGGCGCGGGCCGCGGCCGGTGACACCGCGCAGCGTTACATAAGGCACGCACGCACCCGGCGGCAGCGGAGCCCTCGGCCCCGCCGCGCCTCGGCCTCCCGAGCCCGGGGGAACCCGCGCCGGGCTGGNCCGCGCTCCAGGCCGAACCCGGCGCCGCCGCCCCAGCCCGGCACCTTTGTAGTGGACGCGGAGGTTGCCCTGCGAGAGGCCGATGTAGTTGTACTTGTCCTTGGGACTCCAGGACCGCGGCAGCGGCGTCTCCTCCTGGTTGACGGCGGGGTAGAGGCGGCGGAGGCGCTGGCTCAGCTCCTGCTCCTCGGGCGGGCCCGGCGGCGCCGCGTCCCCCCCGTGCAGGCTCCCCGTGCCCGCCTCCGCCATCTTGGATTCGCTTTGTGTCACCGAGCGGGGAGCGAGGCCCGGCTCCGGCCGCCAGCCAATGGGGTGCGAGCGTGGCCACAATGGGGCCGCGCTGCCCGACGGGAAGCGGAGTCCATCTCGCTGCCGTCCCGGCGCCTCTTGCGCTCGCTGGGACTACAGGTCCCGAAAGGCTCCGCGCTCGAGGCCCCGCCTCTCCCCTCGGCGCGCTGCACGTTGGGCAATGTGTCCCCGCTCCGCCGGGCACTGCAGAGCGTGGCCGCGAGTAGGACTCTCGTTCGCAGAGTGCTCCGCGGCAGGGCGGTGCCGAGGGACCGCCGCTCCGCGGCCGGTGTCCGCCGGCCGCCTCCGCGCAAGGGTCGGTTTCGGCCGCCCGGCCAGGAGGGCGGACAGCGCAGTTCCGATGGCCTCTCTGCGCTCCCGGCCGCTCCGTAGAGCCCACCTCCCGCCGGGCCAGGGCCGGGCCACGGCGGAGCTGCTGCGGTTGGCGAGCGGCAGCAGGCGCCGCCGGGACAGCTACGGCGGCACGCGGGGGGTCCTGAGGTGCGGGGGGTGGGCGTCGCCATGGTGACGGGTGTAAACACGCGGCCGGTGCGGGCCATGGCGGCGCGGCGCGCTCCGCGGGGCCGGTAAGGGCCGCGCCNCTGCCCGAGGGCGGCGGGCCGTGGGCGGGCAGCGCGCCGTGCTCCCCGCTGCCGTTACTGGAAGGGCAACGAGGAGCGGCGGCGACTTTCGGGACCTGCTCTCGGGCGTCAGGCCGCAGCGCCTCTGCAGCGAGGGCCCCGCTCGCTCCCCCTCGGGCAAAGAACTTGCCGAGTGCCCGCTGTAAGACGTGGGTGCGCTTTGCAGTCGTCGCTGTTTAGTCCGCTGACGTTCGGAAAGCTGTGCCTCTCCCGGCCGGTTGCCTGCCACGCTGCGCTGGCTAACGAGAGCCACTGCTGTATGAAAGCATCTGCCTTTGCTGTTGATGCCTTGTGCCAGTTAGACTGAATATTTTGGAATAGTTAAGGGAGCAGAGGTCCCGTCCCTTCCCCTGGAGGAGGACGTTGGCAGCAGCGTGAGGTAGGCAGGGGGAGGATACGGCTAGGAGGCCGAGGCCCTGTGGGACAGGGGGACTCAAGCTGTTGGACCAGTTGTGTCCCGGGGAGTCCCACCCAAAGGTGTGGTTCTGGTTCCATGGGCAACTGAGCTGAGCCAGCCGCTTGGGGTTTCTCTCCCCATTGCTGCTGCCGGAATCGTTCCCCCACTGGGGGCTGAACGTACGTGTTTTTAGTCAGTCTAAACTGCCTAACTCAGAGGGGAGTGATGCAGGTTTGTTTTCCTTGAGGTGAGCAAAGTGAAACAGCTCGGGGAGGTGTCTAGCACGTACCACAGCTAACACCGCGAAGGCATTAGGAGCCTGCTGTAGCGGGCAGAGAAGCAGGACCTGCCCTTTCAGCAGTGCTGAGCCGTTGCTGCATTTTGTAGAGCTGCAGCCTGAGGCTGCCGTTTTGTAAGCTGGGGGGTGCTCCAACAGCTCACCAGGTATTACTGCCAATACTCGGATATCGAGCTGTGTCTGATCACAGTGACTGCAAATTCACTGCAATCTCTAGATGGCAACCCTAATTTTCCCTAAAATACACATGCAACTGTATGTTTACTTCTTGAAAGGCCTTTCACCTAGCCATTTCTAATCTAGGAAAGACAGTTCCTGGTTCTGTTTGTTCCATGGTTTGCCAGTTCTATTGGCTGTCGGGCCATCTGCACTTCAGCACTACTGCCACCCCAGAGAACCACCTTCACAGGCACTTTTGGGACTCCAAGTCCCTGCTCGTGACTCATGGGTATCATTTTTCTAGCTCTGTTTCTAATCTCCCCTCTTCAGAAGACCAATTCACTCAGGCTTGCCCAGCTGCAGGGTTCAGCTTGGCTGTTTTCATTGGGACAGTGAGGAAAGTACCGAATGTTGTGCTGGTTTTCAAATAGCCAATCCTGGAGTTCAGCTGTACCACAAATCTTTCCATCAGTCCCTCCATCTGCATTACCATGTTGGGTATTCTCATCTATCGAGCGCTTCGTAACTGGCTGTTTACTTTAGGTACGCATCAGCCGGATTCTCAATCTCCAACTGTATATTTAGTTAATTCTGTATATTTTGAAAATTTTCTTCCCTGCCATTGCACAGGACCTCTCTTGAATCTTCCTCTGAGATTGCAAATTGCCAAACACGTATCAACAGTCTGAAATCCATCATGTCCAACAAACAGGAGACTCCGGTGAGTTCAAGAACTCCAGTGAAACACCCAGCCTTTACCTAACAGTGAACTTTGGAATCTTGCTGGAAGCCTGGGGACCATCCCAAACTATTAGGAAGTCAAGCAAGTTCTAATCATTTTTATCTTTAGTTTAAAAGGGGAAGAGGGGAAGCTGTATAGTGCAGCAAACTCTTGCATTTCAGATTCAGATGTCATCCTTGTGAATTAATTACAGGATTTTTAAGGGTGGAGGAAAGCAAAGAGGAATATAAATGTTGTTCTTGGCTGCAACGACTTGTGTGGACATACATGCCAAATACTGAAGCCAGAATTTGCCCCATATGGTTTAAAATAAGGAAAAAAAGAAACCACAAGCTGTTTAATCATTGGCTAAAAGCATCTTACAGCCTACAGGAACATCTGTTCCATAGTATGTATCAGTCTTAGTAAATAAAATAAACTAGCATGCAGAAAACTATATCCAAATTATGAGAAAGTAAATCCCCCGAACACGTATACCAACAAAATAATGAGGGGTTAAGGTCTGTAAAAGTCATTCATTTTTATTTTGGGGTTGGGTTGGTTTTTTTCATTAGCATTTTGGTTGTATTTCAGGAACGTGCAAGTTCTATGACAAGCTGTATGTGCTACAATAGTATAAGAACTTAAAGTACTATTCTGTCCCTAGACCTGGGACGTTCTCTAAGCATTTTTCCTCATTGGACAAAAAATTTTCAAGTCTTGATAGATTGGGATCCTACTGTTTCTGCAATGTAATCTTCGTGCTTCTTGCACTGAAATTCAGGCATTTAAACTTCTGGGGCTTTGCATTTAACTCTTTCAAGGCTTGGTGAGTCTGAAGTTTGGGTTTTGGCAGTCAAATCTCTGGCCTCAGACTTGTGTTTGCTCATTATTAATTTTTTTTGTAAAGCTTACAGACAGAATAGGAAAGGATTTGTACTGGACAACACCATACTAATTACTTGGTTGTCCTAAAAAAGATCAAATAGAGCAATCCAGTATAGGTGGCTTTTTTTCCCCCAAAGAAATACAGAAAAACTTCCAAGATAGAAATTAACAGATTCTTAAGATTAATAACAAGATTTTGCTTTCAGAAGAATCATAGAGTCATCTAGGTTGGAAAAGACCTTCAAGACCACCAAGTCCAACCATCAACCTGACCTACTGAGTCCCATCAGTAGACCATGTCCCTTAGTGCCACTAAGGGCAGGACTTAGTTTCTGAAAGAAAATTCATTTATCAATTTCTTTTTTAATGTTCCTCAGAGATGAGTCTGTTCCTTAGATGACCTTATCTTCATTAAGTTCTACACTGTTACGTATTCAGGTGTTTTATATTGGTTCATCAACCTGCATTTTAAACACCATCTACATGAATCAACATTGTTCAAGGTACCCTCACTATAGGACACATACCCACTGCAAAACTCCATAGTGGAAACAAGACCTAAGTCAAACCTTTTATTTTGATTTCATCTAGATTGATGCAAGTTTCTGATTTGTGTGATTTTATTTTCCCAGTGCAGACCAAGAAACCATTTTTCACCCAAAGAGAGTCTATTGACTGTGAGGCATCGTTGGGGATATTTTGACCTCGTGTTGGCTCTTTATTGTCTTTGTAGTGCTCTTAGAACCTAATCCTTTCTCTCTTTTCAATCTTTTCAGCTTTCTGCTAGAGGCCACTGGTCCACATGGCCTGCGTTTGCATCAGGGCAGACAGTCCTAAAGAATCATAAACCTTGCTGTGCCCCAGAGGAGAGAATGTCTAGGTAAGCACAGCCAGTACTACTAGCTAAGTCGCAGGATAGCTAGAAGCAGTTTTTGAAAACCAAGAATTTACAAAGCAGGGTCTCTTCCAGCATTAGTGAGAACAGTGAGGTTGGGTTATTCCACAAAACTTGAGCATAACTAAAAACATTGTTGGTTCTGACTGGTAGCTCTATAGGAGTTGCCAAGTATTTATGTAACAGCAGTCACGCTTAGTATAAACATTACCACAAAATGCTGTCATTTAATGATTCACTGACCTACATTTCATAGGATCCTGTCAGGGTCCTGAGTGCGCCAACAGGCTCCACAAGCTCTTGTCTGGTCCTAGACGTTTGGGTACCTGGGCTGAAGGCAGGTTCTGATACGGCACAGCTGGGTAACCTGTGATCAGGTGCTGTAAAATGAGCTGTGAGAAAGAGGTGTGAGAAGCCTTCACTCAGGCACACTCGCCTCTGGTTCTTGCCTGAGCTATGCTGCAGCCATGTTTGTCTTGTACCTCGCCGGCCCTGGCCTGCTGACTGGACATCCCAGCTTGGCATTGGGCCTTCCTCATGCCTGCGGACCTGCGTGCTGATCACTGAACTGTGAATGACCCTGGCTACCATCAGGGGACCTGCTCTGCTATTCATGTTCATGTCCTGTGGCATCACGTCCTGTTGGTCACTGTCACTGGCTGCTGTCACCCTGGGGTCCCAGCTCCCCTTCCCTTCTAGGTGATGCAGCCCCACTCCTGCTTCTCCGACAAGAATCAAGGCCAGGGGCTGAGCTTAATTAGAGCAGCTGAGCAAAGTGGTCCCCAAGGAGGCTTTTCACAGGTCCGTCTCACACCTCAGCTGATTCCCAGCCCCTGATCCCCAGTTATAGCTGTGCCACCACGGAGCTGGCCTGGAGCCCAGGCCCCCGAGGTAGGGGAGGACACTGCAGAGCCTGTTGGTGCACACAGGGCTGACAGACCTGCAGGACAGCTGTGGATGATACAGTAAGAATAGCTGGGCTTTTTAGTTTTAATTCTGTTTTTAATGTAATAATGAAATATGCATGATGACATCCAGCAAAGGGACACTTGGCCTAGAACCTCAGGAGATGCAGTAAGTTATCAGTTCTCTTTTCAAATACCTGTTTTCCTTGACCTATTTCAAATTATGTAATTAGCATTTATTCTTTTCTGACACAGAGAACCCACTCACTTGGCTTTTTATGCCAAAAAGCATTATGAAGGGGAATGCATACTTTAATTGTAACAGCAAGATGTCTTGAATATTCTCCTGCTCCACAGAGGAGTTTTAAATCATCCATTGTACACTTCATGATTTTTCCTTACATGAGAGAATATATATATAGTACAGTAAAAAAAAAAAAGTCCTTCTGTGAAGCAATGCACAGTAGGAAGAAAAGCAAGGTCCTTGAGCTGATTCATTATGAATCCATTCTTACATATATGACAAGTCTACAAAGTGTCCATTCTTTTCCTGTCTCTCTGCAGCAATAAGCAGGCCCTTCTTACCATTCCAAAGCCACGCTACTTGGAGCAGCTGGAGTCTTACTTAAGGAAGGAACTGCAGTTTCTTGACCTGACTAAAAGTAACTCCCAGGAACTGAAGTTACAGGTCTGATACAAGATTCTGTTGACTTGAAGTAACATGCTGAGATAGGTTACTTAAAGTGGTTATCCAAAGGAAAAAGTAGATGAGAAGAGTATGCAGCTCTGGGTAGTATTGAATAAGCGGGCTTGCAGCTCACATTAGAGAACTTGCTCAGAAGGCAGTTTGTTTATACGCTGCGTTGTTGTTTATATGTTGGGTTTGTTTGTTGTTGAGTAGTATACTTCACATCTTCTATAACTGTTCCGTTTTCAAATCAAAGGCCAAGTCGTCAAAAAGATATGGTAATCTAAAGTGAGTGTGAAACAGCATTTACTCACTAAACTCCTGAAGGCTCTTGCCTAACACACAAAGCAAGCGTGTAGGTTCTAAAATTTTCACTGTAAAAGCTCTCATTCCTGAAGTTGGTTTCTGCATGTGACAAGAAGGGGTTTTTTACATAGCTCTTGCCTAAGCCTAATCAGGATCCCCCAAATTAGCAGTTTCTACTGGGTCTGCTCCTGGGGGCTTGTTGTGAGTGTTTGAGAACACACCTACTGGAGACACTGAAAATCACCACTTCAATTCAAAACACAGAGTAGGAGGGAATACTCCCGTTT
This sequence comes from Chauna torquata, assembly GCA_013399475.1. Classification (NCBI taxonomy): domain Eukaryota; kingdom Metazoa; phylum Chordata; class Aves; order Anseriformes; family Anhimidae; genus Chauna; species Chauna torquata. The sequence continues at coordinate 97,839 of VXAL01011232.1, forward strand.
CTGTAATATCCTGCAATTTTTTCCACACTGCATTTATGCAGTGTGGGAAGTTCGGATTAGATTTTCTCTGCATGAATTAATTCAAATTCTCATTCCCAAAGGAATCCTGCAGTGATGAGGAGAGGGAGTGGTAGATGGAAGAGAATGGAGGGAAATGAGTGACTAATGGCAAGAGAAAACAAAGGCTTCATAAATGAGTTCATGCTTTGAAAGTATTTTTGACTGTCTTATGAGGCTTGCTTAGTTGTATTTAACAGTGAGGTACACTCAGTGAGAACATGACATATTGCTAGTGAAGTCTTCCCAAGGCCCAGATATGACATGGAGGTCTGACCGTCCTCTCTGGACAAGCTTTACTCTACTGAGAAGGACAGCATCTGCACAGCAAGAGACTCTCTGCCTTGTAGAGATTATCATTTAAGTAGACAAAATAGGCAACAAAAGCAGCAATATGTTCTTGTTACGTATCTTTAAAATTGTCCATATTGTAACTTGAGTTCTAGTCAGCTCTATCTGAACAGTATCAATTTCGGAGCTGTGCTCTGACAGACTTGATCAAAGCTTTTCTTTGGCTCTAAAATCTTCGTCTGCTCTCCATCATGCTGTGGTGTCTATCAGCAGTGGCGGTAACTCCACCTTTGCATGACAAATTTGGGATTGTGGACCAAAGATGGAGAGAGAAAATACAATGCAGTAGCAGTATTTTTATACTTATTCTCACTGTCATTAGACGCCATTTGCATCAGACAAAACTATCTGATTCTGAAAAATGTGCCACAATATCTTCTCAAGCTCTCTTTCTTCTCTCAGCCCTACAGAGAGATCTTTGAATTCTTCATAGATAACTTCAAGACCTACAAGCCCTTGCTGTCGGCTATAAAGAATGAATATGAAGCTACATTGGGTAAGCTCTTGGACTTTGACCTATGGGAGGGAAAAACACTAATGGAGATGTAATCTTACACAGCTGATTAGTTCTGTTGAATATATATATATATATATAATGAACATTCTAAATATATAGAGAGAATAGTTCAGTGCAACGGACCTACAAATACATCAACTGGTAAAACTATCTCTCTGGTCCATTAGTGAAGTCTTCCTGTGGCCCAGATACAACATAGGAGTCTATTTCCTTCATACATAAAATAGTTGTTAGTTTTTCTATAATTTATCAGATTTTTAGATTTAAGGTTTTGTTGTTTTTTTTTTTTTTTAAATCTTCACCACATACACAGTTCAGGCAACAGGAATGTCTCAAGGTTTTTTTGGAACAATCACATTTGTAGTGGAATGTATTGTCCTAATATATTTGGATGCACTTGTACCGGTAACTTGAAGCTTGAATTACTCCCAAAGCAAGGCAGGGCAGAGAACTGAACTGGCTGTTCCCTGTCCATTCTTAGTGTACATTAAAGTTCTGTTGGCATTAAGATGCCACAGTGATACCAGTACTTTGTAAACAATCAGAAATAGAAATAGACTGTAACCAGGAGCTCATTTCGCGTTAGGCACTGAGCAACTGTCAAACGTCAACAGTTTTCTACCGGGCCAGTCTCTTAAAGGAAATATATTGTTTATCCCAGTACCTGTTACCTGGACTACCTAATTATAGTCCCTCACTGTAGGAAAAAATCTTTCTTTGCATAGTACACTTCAGTCAGGTCAATGAGTCAATTTTAACCATTACATAAAAACATTTTTTTTAATAGCAGTTTCCTTCCAGGACTCTCTCATTTCTTTGCTTCAGCTCCCAGAGAGATTACTGATGTCTGTGCTGTAGCCTATATTGTGCTACTTTCTGAAGCTTTTTTTTGTTTGTATTTAAGCATCTTTTGTATTTAAGATTTTTTTATTGACTTCTCCATATTGCCTGGATGTGATATTTCCCCCTTTTTTTCTTTGAAGTCTCTGGAGACACAGTAAAATGTATCCTTTACGATAGCTTTATTTTTGGAAGAGACAAAAGCAAGTGTCTGAGAGCAGAAAGTACAAAAGAGAAAAGGAAAGGAAATTGACTGATTTATAGAACTGTTCTCCTAGGTATTTATCTTTATTCTTAAATGAGGTATGACTGCTTAACAAAAACAACTTGCTAGAAATCTGGGCGAGGTGTCTGTTCTGAGGGCTCCTAACATCAGAATTTTATATTCTGTATATAATCCCTCACTACAGTGCTGACATTCTTAAGGTGAAGCTTTGGAACTGATGCATGACAGATTGCTTAAAGAGATCTCATCACTCCACCTAGCATGCATACTGTATCTACAGCATTTCAGCTCCTTTTGAAGCAGAACCTAAACCCCGTCTGTACCACAGCATTGGTATTTCTCAGCCAACTGACTATTATCTTTCTTGTCAGAGTGATTTAACAGCTTTATCTTACTCTGTTTTTTCTGCCAGTCATATTCTGTGCTAGCTTAGCCTGTATGACATTTAAGGTGCTCAACACTGCATCCACTGCTGCGGGGGTTCTCTCCATAAATCTGCTAACGTTACTGCATATTCCCAGTTCAGTCAGAATAATCTGGTTTAAAAAAAAAAAACTTATTAAATGTTGTCCTAAAACTGTACTGCTTACACTATATATTTAGCTGCATCATTTGGGCAGCACAAAGTCTGAAGTAGCGTAGCTGAGCACGCAGACCAGAGAAAGCAGCAGCCTCTGATGGGAACAGGGATGCGCAGCCCATACTGGCTGCTTGCAATTATTTGTCTTCTGCCAGAACTGGACATATGACTGCAGCTATAGCTCTTTTGGATGTTAAGATTGCACTGAGCCAGCACTGAGGCTTTATTGGCATTGTTTCTGGAGTAAATCCACATGAATGTGAAGATATTAAGCAGAATTTGAGAAGTAGCACTGTAGAGGAGAGCCATCAAATCCCTACAGCTGTTAGCTTAATCTGAGGTAAAGGTTCTGTGCTGGGAGCTCCTTTAAGAGGAAATTGAGAGACAGGGTAGGTCTTCATGATGATTTTATCCCCAGCTGCATCCATTTCTTAAAATTATACTCAGGTTGCTATGTCCATAGGGCCTTTACATTTGTTCCTTTGTGGTGTGAAGACATCTGGGTACATCCAACAATTCTGTATGTGCCATGAGCTGTACCACAGCCTGAATTCTTTCCAAGTGGGAGTGTATCTTTCCCTTCTTGGCATGGGGAGAGTTATGAGAGGTCATCAGAGAGCTAATGTTCTTAAATGGCACTGGCCAGTGTCCACACTACAAAATAATCACTTTGGCAGCCAACTAGTTATGCTCAGTCTAACTTCTGACATACTAGGCAGCTACACTTAAGCATACTGTTGCACTTAAAGGGGTTTGCTTGTGGTCAAGCCAGTTGTGAAACACTCAAATTATTACCTCAGAACAAGTTTGGTGAAGTTTTAACCTGGTGTTCTTAGCTCACACTGAGTAACCAAGCAGTACAGTGGCAGAATCCCTGTGCTAATGCTGTAATTTTTGCCATCTGTTGGGAAGCTGTCCTAGTACAAGTGCAAGTTTTGAAAAACCTTTGATACAGTTATAGTACAGGAAGGAAACTCACACCCAAGTGAAATAAGAAAAGTAGTTCCTGTTCTTAGATTTATGTATGCATTTTAAGTTTTAAACTACGAAATCTGTAGCATAATATTTGTACATGAATACCAGTACCAGGTTTTATCGAGGATGAAAAAACCTGCAAATCAGATTATTCAGCATCCACCAGCATTTCTACCCTTCTGTTCAGGAGAGGGAGTGTATACATTATTCAGCAATCAAAACCTTTGCCACAGCCTCATTTGACTCACACCATATCCTGACTTTAATCATTTTATTCTCCTGGTAGAATTCCATTTAGTCATAAAAACAAGCCTCCACACTAAGGAGATGGTGTCAGATGAACTTCTACCATGTAACAGTAACTGGGATCTGGGACCCAAGTCAAGTACCATCACTAGTCTCCCCAGATATGTATCTTCAAGAAAAATTTTCAAGTCGAAGGGGAAATAGCTGAGAGTGAAAAGCACAAATTACAGCAGAGAAAGCCAATATGACCACGAGTTCTTTACTAGATGTACTGATGAGAAATGTAAAAGGAGAGAGGTCAACGCATCCCCAAAAAGAGAGGAGAGCATGTAGACAAGTTTGTATACAAAAGGTTGCACAAGGCCATGCATTTGGAGACAAGAAGGCAAATCAAAGTTTATGAAGAACATGCCTTCACAAAAGAGGGTAAACCACTAATTACCAGCTGTCTTTAGCTCCACATGCTGCCTGTGCTTAAATGGTGACAACTTCCCACCTAGTGAAACATGATGAAGCCATCAGTGCTCATTATATCTCATCAAAACCTTAAATACTCAAGAAAACAAAATAAAACATTGTTCCATCCTTTGTTTTCCAAGCCAGGATAAATAGCATGAACTGAAATCAGAAATCCTTACATAACAACCCTTATGAAGTTCATATCCACAGTTAGATAAATGACAGGATATCATCTCAAACTGCACTACTCCCACTCCTTTGGCACTCACCGGGCCATATAGTAAAAGCTCCATGTTCACTCGCACTTCCAACCAGCACTGTTTTGGGGTTGAATATCCAACAACCCAGCTGAGTAAAATTGAGGCATTGTTGCTCACTGTGAGAACCCACATCTGTTTTTTTTAGCTCATCAGAAGGAGATGATTCGTTCCCTACAGCCTCTGAAGGCTATGGTCACAACCATATCTGAGGAGTGCACCCGGCAGATATTGGCACTACAGGAAAAGGAGAAAGTTGAAATAAATATGTTAAAGCAAGAGAAGCAATATTTGTTAAAGTTTATTGACAACATGAAGGAAGAGAAGAGTTCTCTTCAGACTCAGGTAAATTAGACTATGAGTCAAACGTTTCCCAGCTTCAGTTGGATGCATTTTATACATCTGGTCTCTTACCTCCCAGCCTCTCATCCCTTGATGCCAGAAGTAGTACTGGAGCAGGCACCGAGCATCTGGCATACTGGGTCTGGTATGGCAGTGATACTGGATCTCAGCCAACTCCAGAGAACATCCTGTTCTCTTGGGATAGACTGCGCTGCTGCTGTCAGAAGTCTTCACTTGTATGTGTCCCATCTGGCTCTTGCAGAGTCACATTTAAAGTGGGGAGGAAAGTTGGAAAGTTCTGGTACTAACATTTTAAGTTCTTACTTAAAAACACGTGTACTCTTATAACATTGTACTTTTAGCATCTTTAAACCTGAATAATTCATCTTACTGCCAGCAGAGTTGCATTGATGTCTATTGGCAAGATTATTTAAGTCCTTCCAATTTAAATAATCGTTTTATGCAGTTCTCAAATAGTTTCAGACACAGGCTGAATGATACTACTGTTAGAGCAACAGGAGCAGGGCTGCTCCATGAGGAAGGATGAGCCAGGAGCTGAGGGTGACTGCACTCAGAGCCCCCACCCACCCAGGGCACAGTCTTAGAGCACCTGAGCAGGGTGCTGGTAAGTCTTCATCAGCAGTTCCAGATGAGGCAGTTAAGCCCAGGATCCAACCATGGTGGGGGTGGAAGAAGTGACCAGTCAGGAACAGCAGGAGATAGAGCCAGAGTCAGGACCAGAGACAAAACTACAACAGACATCCAAAGGGATCAATCCAGGGGAAAAGCAACCTACAACATCAGTCCAAGGTCCAGTTAGGATACAGAGACAGGACTGGAGACAGGTACACCCACAACATAGCTCAACAAAGACTGAATGCCCAGGCCCAAGCTTAAATAGAACTCCTTGGCTGTGGGCAGATGGTTAGTGGGTGGAGGGTCCAGCTGAGGCTGGTCAGGACAGTTAATGTTCTTGGGGCCCTGGCAGCTACTATAGCTAATATAGAAAACATCAAAGTGTTGGTTGGAATAAATATCCAGAGTCTCCAGCCCAGCCTCCTACATGAAGCAAGAATATTGCCTACATTACTTCAGATCAGCCATGAGCTTATCTGTCTGAGCTTTGAGAGCCTCCGAGGATGGTGATCCTCTGCCTTCCTGGGCAGCCTGTTCCAGGGTTCTGCCATCCTCCTGGTGAAAAAGAAGCAGGAGGGTGGTACATCCTGAGCAGGAGGAAGAAACAAATTATCCTTGTCACAGGGCAATTTGGCTGAATTCCGAGGTGTGATCACAGCATGAGGAACCCTACCTGAACTTGCTTTCATCCACTGGTTTAAATACTAAGATTAAGTGGTAGAAGTGAAGAACAAGCTTCCCCACAGATTGTAGGCTCCTTATTCATCTAGCTAGCACTTGTTGAACCTTAGAGGCTTTGGTTTCACTAGCTAAATCAAAATGTTCAGAAATATTTCTTCCATTTGCAGTCCTAGGTATACCTTCAGTTCCTCCATTTGTCGGTATTCACAGGCCTCTGTGCTGTATAGAGCCAAGCAGAACCATCTCTTTAAAAGGCAACTGAGAATTTATGCAAAGTTATATTTGCCTTTCCTAAGAATAGAGCCCAGAATCCAAATTCTAGTATGGGCTATTAAAGCTTTGCAATTTGGGTGAAGGATGTTGGAAAAAATAATTCTGCTAAAACCCAAATTCTGTTTTTGAGACTGCATTCAAATACTCTAACTGTGGCACAGTTAGATATTCAAAACTTCTTGGAAAGATCCGTCCAAGCTGCTGACATGTTTGCTGGTGGCAGTGTGGTTGTGGCTATGGTGGTGTAGGGACATAGGTAAAACAGCATTGCTGCAGAGGGCTATTTTTGTGAGACTAACACAGTTTTCATCTTCAGAATGCTCAAGAAAATTGTTAGAGTTCTCCAAGGCATCTGTTGTCTTCTGAGCAACAAGTAAAAGAACACCTTGATTCATTCCCTGTGTAGCAGATTAGGCAGGCATCAGCAGTGGCAGGATGTGATCATGTAATGAAATGCATATCATGGGAATAAGCTATAGTTTTACACATAATCCTATAGTTTTATACATAATTCCTGCTATTGGGAAGAGTAGCAGCTTTTTTTCTCCTGTGTGACCAGCAACAGAGTATGTTGCTGGAAGGTTTTTCTAGATATGGGCTTACAACAGAGAAATGGTGTAACTCAGAACACAAAATGAATGTAATTCGCTCTATAGAAGGCTAAACACAGATGGAACGCTCTTCTGCACACTTCTTCAGAGTTTGAACCCTTCTGTCATATTTCCATCCAGCCATCCTTTTCTACAGTGTTAGCTCTTGCCCATTCTCCTGCTCCAGTTTTTTTCCACTTTGCATCCCTTATACCACTCTCTGCTCCTTAGTTTTTGCTCTGGGCTCACCAAGCCAGACCAAAAGTTCCCACTGCTGCTGTGCTCCTGATCAGTTCAAGCTTCTGTTCCCTGCAGGTGGAGCATCTGCAGACGAGCATAGCTGAGGAGTATGCTCGCTACCTCAATGAGTACGGTGCCCGCAAACTGCTTCTAGCAAAACTGAACGATATGCATAATGAACAGCTGAACAGGGAAAGGCACCAAGTCCAAGGTAGGTGAAGTGGATTTCTGTAAGAACCTGTCCTGCCCAGAGACCCAAGTGCATACCCATGGGTGCAGCGTTGAGTATCTCTGAAATACCATCAGATATGCTTTGATTCTCAGAATAAGCCAAATTCATGGACAAAATATCCATAAACATGTATGCAGGGATGTACCTCCTAATAGTCTGACCTGATTCAATAAGCCGCTACTTGTATTCTTGTATGCTCTTGCTTAGCACAAGAAGTAAATTGAAGGCAGGAGCTGCCCAGTGCAAAGATTCTGTATGTTTTTTTGACTCCAGTGCCAACTGTCATCACATCTTACCCAGCCACAGCTGGCACCTTGGTGTCTGCCCACAGAGATAGACAAAACTGCTGAAATTCAGGTGCCACAAAACCCTGCATTTATGCAACTTACTGGCATTTGTGGCACAGAGGTGGTAGGGACCCTTTCAGTGTGTGATCTCTGTTGACCCACAGTCTGGTTACAGGCACCCATTGTGCTACTGCTTCGTACTTACTGGCTACAGCTGTTGCATCTGCCTAAGAGTTCGCACCGCCTGTGCTCTTTTCCATTAATAAAAACCAAGCCTGGGCCTTTGAATATATGTATGTGCATGGGAGAGGAGACAGGACAGTGGTGTGAATGTAAACACCACAGTATACTCCAACCCCTGCAGTTCTCTAACAATAATATAGTCTATACCTATTCATCTCTTGCGGTCACTTTGTAGGGTTATGGATCTAGGAGCTCAGTAGATGATTTAGAAAACTATGACTGTAATTTTACTATCATGAGTTTTCATCAATGGCTGTTGTTTAAAGATGTCAAGGGTGAAGATGTGGTGAAGCTGACTTTGGCATTAAAGATAGCTCGGCAGGACCTCACAAAAGCCCAGGTGAAGCTGAATGCAATGATAGCAGACTATGGAGATGTTGTACCCAGGAGAGATTTTGAATCACTGGAGAAAAAATACTCTGATTTACATCAGGAGGTGAGCATAAGCTCCTAATTTTCAAACTGTACCACATGAATGGAAACATAATGTGATGATGCTTAAGTATTCAGGTTGAAATAGGGCCTCTGTAAACCCAGAGCTCACATACAGGCATTTCTTCATTCTTTGTACATGAAATACATGAAAAGCCACTGTCTTCTAATCCCCCAAAGCTCCCAGTCTTTTGGAATCACAGACTATCTGAACACTCCAAAATCAGTATACCACCACAAACCCTTAACATCAGTTTTAACTGAATTAACACCATAAAATCAATAACAGCCCACAGAATGCCAAAAGGCCACAGGTTACAGCTTGGGAACTACTGCTTGAAGTCATCATATATATAAACAAATCAACTAGGTTCACCTCACATACATTGCACAGTGCTGTCCAAACCATGGCTAACCGAAACTCCTGCTGAGCTGGGCTACAAATGCGTATCTAGCTGGGTTTTTGCCTTGTCCAATAGTATTAAATGGCTTCTTTACCCTACTGCAACTCCAGGGTTATCAGCTCCACCACAGGGCTGATCACTGCACTTCCCAGCTGTGACAGACCTGGACGAGGCTCCTCATGTTGTATCTGTTTGCTGCCTTTTCAGAATAAAGGTTTGACTGCTTGGCTTACTCATCTTGCATCTCCACAGAAGCAATGCCATGTCACACGCAGGACAGCAAAGGGATAACACACACCAGTGGCTAGGATGGGGTCTGCTTCCAACTCTGCAGTGGCAGAGGCAGTGGTTACGCAAACTGCTCTCTAGGAGGAGGAAAAAGAGACTACATTGAATCCCACCATGTAGCTAGTGCACAGCTGTGATGAGGGATGGATGAGAACCTGCAGTGAGGCAAAAAAAAAGTACTGCATGCCTTTGAAGCCTTTGTGCTTCAGAAAAGCAGTGCTGCTCCGTTCAGGACACATTTGGGCGTTTGGCAGCTCCATTCCAGCCCCGACCATTAGCACAGCTTGATCCACTGTGCATGTCCCTACATCGTGGCATAATAGATACAGGCACAGCCCTCAAAACTCAGACTGAAGCTGTGGTTACCGCTGCATCATGATGTACCATCGTACTAGTAGAGCAAAAATAAATCATATGAAAAAGAAAAAAGGCTAATTAAAGATCAGCAGATGTGAAGCAGATGCACACAAAAATTTCTAGAACAAAAAACCTGTTTCTCCTGCTCTCTCCTAGTGGATTAAGGTCTGTTTTTAAACACAAAAACAGGTATAAAGTGTCATTAACATATTTTATCTGAAGTTTTTGGAAACCATAACAAGAAAAATTCATAAATTATTTATTTTTATCCAATCTAAAGGCAATTAGCCAGGGATTGCTCTCTGTAAATCCATGGACTACACTGACTGCTCACCTGAGCTGTACGACCATGGAAAACTTCTGTTGCTGTAGTTAGTTTGTTACAATCCTCCTTTCTGTATGCTTTAGATGAGGACTCTGCAGAAGGATTTTGATCAGCTCCATAAGGAATATCAAACATTGCTGGAAATCCACAGAGAGACTGCGGAAGAACGAGACAACTTCTTCACTGAACTCCAGCAAGCTCAGCGCAATTGCACACCCCGGCCAAATTGGGCAAAGTGTTCAGGTGCCACCTGTATTCAGCTCATCTTTAACCACTTTGCTATGGTATATTTCTTACCTGCAACACCTCATTTTCTCCTAGGCTTTTAAGGAGGAAGTGGCCTGAGAGAGAGAGAGAGAGGAGCTTGCAGGGTATTCCTTTTTGTCTCAGACATCTTAGGAGACAAACTAGATGTCTAGAGATCTCTATCTATTGTAAGGTTCCTAATGGATCCACACAAAATCAGTATGCATGGGCACATTCTCCTCTTGTAGCAGCTCAACATCTTTTTGCTGTTGCAGAAGTGATTCCTGGCGGAGCTGACCGGTGGGGCTGTTTGGCTGAGGGGAAGACCAGTGATCAGCTAGTGGATGTGCTTCTGGAAGAAATAGGAACAGGAGTGCTAAAAGAGATTAATGTCTTCCCCGGATGGGTACGTGCGAGCTTTCACCTCTGCTGGTTTCTACTGAGATTAATCGGTAATAAATATCCATTAGGAAGGTGGGAGAACTGCTTTCATAGCTCGACTTGGTGTCTTCAATGCTCACCTTCCCATTAGTGTAATCACTGAAAACTTTAAAGCTGGGGAAACTCAGGTGCAATAGAAAAGCTGAACTTGGGAGTGAGCATGCTGAAGACAGCTGAAGTAGCCATGCATTACAGTGATGCTACATGAATCATCAGACATGCAGGTAATACTAGGGGGCTAGAGCCCCTTACTAATGCTCCACTATATGGCTGAGCCAAATTAACAGCTTGCTGCTGCTGAGGTGTTTCGTCCTTCTCCCCTGTCCCTGCCCCCCGGTACTGGCTGCGGTGACAGCGAAGTATCCAGCACAGCAGCATTCATTTTTTCCTACCTTAGTTATCTGCTGCTGAGATGAACTCAGGCAAGCACTAGGATGACTAAGTGTAAGTAGCAAGAGTACATCATGGGGAATGACTCCTTCCTGTGGCATCAGGGAGTTAATTCAAATCACAGTCCAGCTGCACTGCATCCCATCCTGCAGAGGAGTCAGGAAATGATACTGGGACAAGGAAATGCTACAAGGATTCTTCACATCATACCAAGCATAACTGTATCCAAAGGTTTTCTCAGGGACAGTAACACTTCCTTAGTCCTCCATCTCTTCCTCGGTCCTTCCAGAAGCTTGAACTGTTTGCCCTGCCATTCTTGGAAGATCTTTCCTCTTCTGTTTTTGCTGGGCAGAATCTCACGAACAGTCCCATTTTGTCTACAGACAAGGTCTGTCAGCTCACTGCCACTGAGAGGTCCCACACCCTTCTCTTCTGCAGCTCTACTTCCATCCGCACGCCCCACGCTCACCACAGAGCTTCCATTGCAGCACAGAGGGCTTTAGCATTGCTCCGCTGTAATAAAAATCTTACTGACTGCAAATATATTACCCTAGTGATCAGATGTACTCACAGCTGTTTGGACGCAACAGGGAAGACGTCAATCAAAATCGCTCGTGAACTGAGTTCTGAGTAGTGTACTGGGGAACAAGAATGTGGCTGGTGCGGGCCCCACGTTAAGCAGGGCCACCCTGGAGCAGTTGAGATGCACTGCAGAGATGCTGACAGATGTGTTTTATAGTACTGGGAACGAGAGCCACGCAAATGACTTTTAATGGCTTTAGACGCTAAGAACATGGCTTTGGTGCTACATCGCTGCTGGTGAGGGGAAATGCTTTATCTCTATATGTTTCTTTTGCATTACTTAGGGCAAAGGGGACAAGGTTCCTGCATACCTGAGGCATGAAGGTGAAGTTGAGAACAAAAAGCTGACTAAGAAGGATGTGGTGAACATCCTAAAGGACATCTGGAAAGAGAAAAATGCAGTAGAAGAGCAGGTTTGTCACGTTTCTTCTCTACAAATAGCATTTGCTGCGACAGCCGGTCCAGTTGGAAGACTTTGGGAAGCCAGGGTCTCACTCTTGTCCTGCCTAGGGTTTCATCTGGATCAAGCTGCATAAAACATTTTAAGAACAAACAGCCTCAGCAGGCAATGACCCTGTGTCTGGCAGGGCTCCCCAGGGATCTGACCCATGAACTACGACAGTGTCACGTGGATAGCTGGACTAGCTCCATCCCATGCCTAAGAGGCTTCTGCAGCTCCTGCTGCAGTGACAGCTGAATACTCATGGTGTGGCTCATGCCTAGTCACCGCTGCAAATTCAGAAGCATTCAGGAGACCAGAAGTCAGCACTGGTTGCTTTGATGTACAGGGCTGTAAACTGCAGCGGTCCAACAGCCATTGCAAGAGCAGCTGAGGTGTCCTCGAGGAAGCCTCCACAAGGCAGGGTGCCCAGGGGAGGAACCACTGCAGCCACCCAGAGCTAAATCAGCCACGCTCACGAGTCTGAGACCTTAGCTAAACCGACTGCTATTCTGGGGGGTGACGGTCCTCTGTAGACCAGGATGCCATCATGACTATGCGTTGTCTGTTCTTAGGTAATGGAAGCCTTGGCAACATCTGTGCAGCTAAAGCACAGCCAGAGTTTTTTTGCTGGGTTGATTTTAACCCATGCCAAGCCATTATTAAGGCCCATAGTGTTTGTGCCCATGCCACAGAGGAACAAGTGGCACTGCAGGAAAAAACAAAGGAGGAGGGACTGAAAAAAAATCACCTATATCATTAAACAAATTAGTATAAAAGTGCTTTGGTTTTGTTACACACAAAAAAAAGAAAACAAAGATTTCCCCTGTTTTGTCCAAGGTGGGTTGGGAGCAGTGGGTGGAGGCCAAAGGGGTGAGGTGTGTGTTCTCAGCCAAGGCAGACATTTGGCTGCCAGTCTGGGGAGATCGAGACTCAACAACAGAAAAAAAGTAGCTGTTAAAGTCTTCCTATGTTAGGGGGCAAGTATAATACCATCTCCCCAGATACTGGGTAAGCCCTGCTACTATGCCTCAGTTATATGAGAGCAACCTTAAGAGAGGCAGAGCCACTTTATAGGTTTCTTCTCTTGAGCCAGAAGCCTAGAAACACCTCTGAGGTCAGCCCCAAACAGTTTAATGTTTTCTATAGCAGCTGTCTTTTTACTTTCAGCTTGGTTTCACTGGCTTTGCTTCTCTCCAATAACCACTCCAGATCTGAACCCCTGAGCCAAGCTCAGCTACATTTGACAGAGGGGTAGTGCCTCACAGGTAGCACGTTCCTATATATTTCACAAAAATAGACAGGAGAAAAGAGACCTTATCAGTGATCTCAGCAACAGAAGAGCTTCATTGTAAACTTACCCATGTTTAGGTTGTAGAGAACAAACCTAGGAGAAACATTTTGAATGACCTATTAGCAGAGAAGACTCCAGCCAGCACCAGCCCTGTTAGCAGAGGTCCCCAAAAGACACATCTATATGCAAACAGCTGGAATCAAACTGGCAGATTTGATTTAGTTCTGCTGCTTATGGGAGTTGCTCGCTTGTTATTCGCAGACAGGGAAGCGATCCGGTCTTCCCGAGTTCTTTCTCAGTTACCTCCAGAAGAAGTATGGAGATGCCTCTGCCATGGAATGGTCTTACACCCTCTATGAGAACATGCGACGCTGTCGATCAAACCATGTCATGAGCTCATTCTTTGACATACTCACTGGGAAGGTAGGTAACCCACACCCCAACGCTGCACCTCTGCCCAGACATTCCTGGTGTGCCAGACAGAACACAGAGGAAGCGTTCCTCTGCAAAGCAGCTTCGCCGGCCATTCACACCTCTAGGAAGCTGCACTTCCTCGTGACAATAAGTCAACAGTGACGCTGGAGATGGGAAGCTTGTGCAGGCAAGATGTGGCAGGCTATTATTACTTCCAACAGAGCTTCCAGAAGACCCCATCTCTTTAAAATGCTTTAGTCACAGCATATCTGCTCCCTGATGAGGTGCTCCTGTTTGCAATGCTTACATACACACATTTTTCTCAGTAGGCCTTTTCTGAAACAACTCATGGTCTGTCCCTGTGCAATGTTTGTGAAGACCAAGACAGTCACTGAACTGTAGCATCGCTTAAGCCCTGGCATCCTTGCTGGTGCTTTCCAGCACTGCATCAGCGCTGGAGAGCTCTAGCTGCGCAGGCCACATTTTTCTGTCTCCTGTAACATGAAGACATGCAGCTCCCCAGCTCCTCTTCGGATGCTGCAGCTGCTTCTTCCACTATGTGGAAATCTTACAATGGCCCTACATATGTCTTGCTTAGAAATGGAAGAGTGGCTGGAACGATATGCAACCCTTAGGGCAGGGAAGCTGCTGCCATTCAGGGGGAACCAGGCTGAGGGTTTAACAGCTGCCCTGCGGTGTGCCTTGGGCCCCCCATCATCAGAAACATTCTCACCCTCTGCCCTCAGAGCTCCTGCACATGACCATATGCAAACTGCTCTGGAGCAAGTTGTTCAACAAGGAGCCATTGTGAGCAGCCACCCTGCAAGCCGCTGTGTTGTTTGCTTAATTGTTTGTAAATAATTAAACATAGCTCAGGTAAAAGTTGATTTAGAAGCAAGTGCAGAGCTTTTGCAGTTTTGCTTCCCTCTTGAAGGCAGTTTAAGGGACAACAGATGAGACGGTTACTGACCTGTGAACCTTCCCTGTTTCACAGGTAGGTGAAGAACAATACCATGTCCAGAATCGGCTGATTTCGAACCTGCAAAAGGAGCTGGCTGCCCGTGACAGCTCAAACAGGGGGTCCCTGACCAGCGAGCAGTTCAGGCAAGAGGCCAACCACTGCCCACTGAGCTCTGCCCAATGCGCGGTGCATGCTGGATGTTGTGATGTGCCGAGTCTGTCTGCTGTGCTTATCTGTCAGCACAGCCAGGGGAGCAGCTTTTCTCTCTTTTAAGTTCTTGTGAGGACAGCTATAGCAAGTGTATACTTGTTGAACTCTGCACTAGATTTAGAATAATGTCAATAAGTTTTGAGCAGTGAAACTGGGGAGGCCTGAGGACAGACACAGGGCACTCACACATGCAGTGGGACAGGCTGGCAGCACCTGCACCCTGCCACGCTCCCTGGGGAGCTCTAATTGAGGAGATACGGGACCTACACAGTGTTCCCATGAGCTCCTAGGATAGGTCACAAAGCATTTCTGTGACTTTTGCTACAGGTGCAAGATTTGTCAGTCTTCTCCCAGCTGATCAATAATCACCTGTGTCCTTGTAAGTGATGCAGGTAGATACAGCATTTCTTTGGGCTATGGCACAGAAAAGCAGCAGCAGCCATTTCCAGCACTGCAGCTGGGAGCACTGCTCTGGTACAGACATGCTAGCTACCAGCTAACCGATGCTCACATTGCTTTCAGGCTTTCCCACATGGCTCAGCATCCAACATTCACCTGTGTCCTAAGCTCTGATGAAAACTTTGCCCTCGTTTTGTTACCTGAAGGTGCATGCACTTCTTGAAATGTGTGTCCTCTTGAAAGCAATGAATTTTTGAATATTTGGCCCATGGAATACATGCATACTCTCGTAGCCTGAAACGCTGCCAGCCGTACTGGCACTCATTAACTGCTCACACTGTAACAGCATACTGTGTTGCCTGTCTCCATATAGGATGGCTATGAGGGAAGCTTTTCCCCTGAAAAGAAAAGATTCAATCCAAGAACTAGTCAATGCAAGCAGGTACAAGCTAGACAGCACTGAAGACCTCATCGACTACAGATCCTTATTCAAAGAAGTAAGCTGATGTGACTTAAGTTTTCCTTTTGACTCAGATTTAAGCAGAAGGCTTAAATTAGGCTTGTCAGACTAACTGGGTTTATCAGACTACCATAGCTGCAGGACCCACCACAAGCTCTAACACCTGAAGGCCATCTCCAGACAACTGCAGATATCTTCAATGCAAGTTTGTGTCTTCTCTGTGATAGGAATTTTTCCGTATTTTCCTCTTTATTTCCACTTTTCACATAGAAATTCTGCTTCTAGGAGAGCAGAGTTATTTTAGCCTACACTGAGGAATGGCTCCTACCTGGACTGGGAGGAACACATATTCAGTATTAACGTGCCTGTAATTTCCTTCAGGATGAAGAGGGGAACCCTGAACCTTTTGTTGCAAAGATCAGGAGTCAGTATGTCAGTGAGAAGCAGGAGTATCTGAGAGAGCTGAAGAACAACCTGGGAGATTTAATGTAAGTATGAAGGGAATGGGCTGATGGGGATAGTAGCTCAGGACAGTGCATGCAGAGGGAACCCCCCCAGAGGACACAGGAGTGTGTGGCTAGTGCGGGGGCTACCAGAAGGCCCCAGATGTGAATATTGGAGTAAATATGAAAACCTGGCTGAGCCCCATTATAGAAAGTGCTGAACAGTGCCCGTTTGTGACCCAAGGGACTTCACTGACAAATTGCATGAGGTGAGCAAGGTAAGCAGATGCAGGCAGCAGAATCACACTGGGACCCCTGCTCAGCCAAAATATTTTTCAGGAGGTCAGCTTTCCTGCTATAGCAACTAAGTGGCACTCCCAGCTTGCCTCAGCCTAGGTAAGTCCTCTAGGGCTTGCTCCCAATCACTGTAGATGACGTTACTTGTGGAGGCAGCCCGGATCACTGGAGGTTGCTATAACTTGCTTGCCTATGGTGTGTGAAAGCTGCACTGGCGTCACCCAGACCTGCTGCATCACACATCTGGGTATTTTCTTTTCACTGCTCATCTTCCAACTCCAGGATGAGCTATGCCTTTCTTCTTGTCACCCCTCTAACCTTGCTGTTCCCATGCACTGGACCTGGACTTGAATAGCTCCTGTGCCTGCAGGGACACCACAGAGATGCTCAAGCAGTGCAGAGGATGAGTCCCCTGGCAACAACACTAGCATGGAGAGAAGCAAGAAAAAAGAGAGCAGGATAAAGATCGTGGAAGCCACCAGGGGAATGGGACTAGGTTGAGCAACTACGACACAGTAGGCAGACTGCTGAAGACTGAGATGAGCAAGGGAAACTGTGGTCAGAAAGAAGGAGTCTAGCCTGACAACCAGGGAATCAGAGGGAAGCAGATAAGAGTGCAGATGGGATCAAAACATTAGACCAGGCAAAAAGCCTGTGGAAAGACCACAATCCAAAGCCCTAGCAGAACACAAGAAAAGAGATGCAGGAGCACTGGGAACCAAAATGGAAAAGGAGTGAATGGGTGAAAAGAGCAGGAAGTGCTGGGAGCGTCCAGGCAAGGAGGAGCATTTGGGGATGTGGACTGGATGTGCTGTCAAGAAGCCAGCAGTGGCTGCAGAACCAGACTAGGGAGAGAGGTAGTGAGTCAGGGAGAATAGGCAGCATTTACAGAGGAGTGGGAGTGACAGGAGGAGATGATGCGTGGAGGGGTCAGAGCAGGAACTGGAGATACAGAGGGTGTCTAGGACTTGGTAAGGAAGCCAGGATCGGGATGAGAAAACTAACACATAGAAAGTGAACAGGCTCACTGGGAACAGCAATGGAAGAGCACAAGGCAAAGAAGAAGCAGGACAGAGAGCCTGTAAGGGATATGGCAGGCAGTGAGTAGAAAAGACTGCCTGTACTAATAATCCCCTTCAGTAATTGAAGTCTATGTCTCAACATTCCTCAGCCCCAAAAAGAGCAGTAAAATCCTGTATATCCTCAGAGACTGGTTCTGAGGAGTGGGAAAAACAAACAGGACTGACAACTGCAGACTTGAAGGTGAAAGTCTGAGAAATAATTCTGCCTCAAAACAAGATAAACAAGATGCAGTAACTGCACAGAGAAGGAGTCTTGTGCCAGGCACCAAGCAATGAGGATAACACTGAAGGTGGGTTAGATGCCCAGGAAGTTAATATTGTCAAAGGTGGGCACTGAATTAGCAAGGAAAAATGTGGTTATGTAACAAAGGGTGTCATAAAGCACAACACACCAAAATTAAGGTCTTCCCAGGTTATCACAAGTCTCGCTCTTCCTAACTTCTGTTCTGTTTGAAATTTTGAAATTTAGTACTTAACAGTCTATTGTATATTCAAAAAAAAAAGCTAGTGGAAGCAGAGATAATATCGAAAGGCATCTCTGCTCTGCATTTCAAGCAACATGGATTCCCACTGCGGCACAAACGCATAAATATTCCTTTCACATGCCACAGCACAGCAAGTGACTGAGCTGTTTTTTGAACAGAGAGTTGAACACAGATGATCTGAAGGCAGCCTTCTTAACGATTGATCCTGATATTGACGATCAGACACTAGATACCTACATTGGCCTGGCTTATCAGGTCAGAAGAGAACAGCCAGACCAAGAAGTTGTGCCTGTGGACACTGCACTACAGAGACTACTCGCTGGAGATGTGAGACGAGTAGGGCCCTCACCCAGGGAAGAAAGCAAGACAGACTTAAAGGAGAGTAGAAAGAGTTCCAGTATTAATAAATAGCCTGTTTTATCTACAGTTTTTGATACAAAGCTGAGAGTCAGAGCTACTGCACTAAATGCCTCTTGCCATATATGTAGAGACACCTAGTAACTAACAGCTGAGAGGATAGGCTAGTTTGAACTATCAGAAGCACTTTCAGCTTAAGCAGCAAAGCACTCCAATACAGTTTTGCAGCCTACATTTCAGCTCAGCAAGACTTGCAAGTGCAGGCTGCCTGATCCCCAAACAGGATTCACATCTTCATGGCACTGGGGTACCGCAGGGTGTTGGGCTCTTTGCTTGGTGACACAATGACTACGCTCCAACAGTCATTACTTGAACCTGAGAACTACCATCAAACTCAAGGTTGCAACGTGACTGCTTTAGCCCTTTTGCAAAATAGGCCTTATGGTTCCTTGGCTCAGAGGAAAGGCAGGGTTTCAAAGGCACATTTTCAAAATAAGGTGCCATCAACATAATCCCTGTGGAAGTGAAAGGCGAGTTCAACCCCAGCCAGGTTTGCTGTCATGTCTTTCCCCAAGGAGACTTTTATCCTGGTGTTTTCCAGTATGAAGTCACTTTGAAAGAAATTCAAGTGCTGCCCCAAGGGTAGGTTTAACTGAACTCTGAGCTGGAAAAGTAATCCAAGTACAGAAACATTGAAATCTGTTCCTTGCTTCAAGGAAGACACCACATGCATTTTGGTAACTGACTTTCCAACCACTGGCATCAATTAATCTTTCCTATTTGTTAGTGCCCTCCTTAAAACAAAAACCCTGTAGGAAAGCAGCCCTGCTATGGTTATGCTTAAGTTGCTGAATAAGTGGAGCAGACAAACTCAAGAAGCCCATCATTCTCATAACATAGTTTGAAAAGTAGAAAGGGGAAAGCTGAAGTCAGAAGATGCCTTCCTAACAAAGCACTAGTTGTGTGAGCATTTGCAAGGGGATTCCTGCAAAAACTGATGGCATTTGTAAACTGGAAAGGTATCATAGCCTGCGTGACAGAGTAAGTACCACCAGATGTAGGAAGCCCCTGGGATTTCTGCCTTGAATACTGAACTTGGTGCTGCGCACCTCCAACACAAATTGCGAAATACCAGGAAAGGAACTATAAAAGCATTGAAAAGGGAGATGCATCACTGAGCTACAAATCAAATGTCCTAACTGCACGTATCTCTAGGAGTATTCCGAAAAGAGCAGTTGTAACATGAAGAAAATTCAGTGCATCTAAAAAGAACAGGGAATTTAAACACTGAGGGTACATTTGGTAGATGAACATCAAACTTGCAAAGCTCTTCAAGAAAGCACCTAATAGGGAGGCAGAGAAAGCACTGGGCTAGAGAGCAGGAATCACTTGTTTTCCTTTACCCCGATGACACTAGATTCCAAGAAGTTAAATACACAGCCCTCTAAACAGCAGGTCTTTCTTTTGCCCTTCCAGTTACATTGTCAGGACTTGAAAGATAGCAATCTATCCCTAGAAGTCTTGAGTTTAGTTAACTGGAGCAACAGAATTTGAGCACTTGAGGGAAAAAAAAAAAACCAAAACCAAAAAACCACCTTTACTATAGTAATGGAATTACTTTTTTTTTTTTAAACTGGAAAATGACTGACCTTTGTGTCGGTACTGCCTGCCAAAGAACGCTTGAACTATGTTGGCTTTCATTTCCTTTAGCGTTGTGCAAAACTTGTCTAACTTGCAAGCACTGCTGCCAAGAGCTGGGTTGGATTTCCAGGAGTCCTTACTAACTGTACCATTTGGAGCTCCAGTTCCACTTGCTTGGGAAGCTACACTGCACTTTTCAATAAGCAAGTCTTCCTCATGGATCTAAAAATAGGGAAAACAGTGCCTAGTAGTTTTAGAACATTTCTACAATGCAAGGGGAAGGGGAAAAAAACAAACAAAAACCCCACAAACTCCACTTTTCAGTCTAGACATATTCAGTGGACTGGGAAGAGCCACCAGCATGATATTTGGCTGAGCTTTGACTCACCCCAGCTGGAAGTGCTGCGTTCAGCCCCACTCCGTCTGACTTAAGGGGACCGCAAAGCAGCAGCCTTGAGCCATCCCTTCTTCACAGTTAACTGGAAATTAATCAATCAATTTAAAGACTCAAGTTTGTAAGTCAAATTAATCTATTTAAAAGCTCAAGTTTTTCCAAGTTTAAGACAGAACAGCTAAAAATCGGGGGAAAAACTATTTTTTTCTCTGAAAATAAATAAGCAGTGTAAGTGTCTTACCTTGGGAACTGCAGGCTAGCTAAATAAAAGAAAAGCACACTAGCATGTCAGACTGGAAAAACACTTAAGAGCGTGCTGATGAATAATATGCAAGAGGAAGTTTGATGTCCATTCCTCTGAAAATTGTATGCATGACAGGGGGCATTCCTTCCCAGCTTGTGAATTGTTTTAGAAAGCCATCATTCTTTGTACCTTTAAATCCTCTGATGTGGCTGACCTGGTTCCTGGTGTGGTTTAGGTTCACTGTAAGCAGTAAAATTCATATACAAGGATTTCACTTCTATTGTCTCCCTACCTGAAGAACACAACGGTTTTTCTTTTCCCTGTTTGGCAACATTCATTAGCGAGCAATGCTGACCAGCTCCACTGTGTAGCAACCAGCCGACTGTACAAACCACAGCTGGAAAGCTCGGTGGCATTGGTTCTTTCTGGGAGTGGAACAGCAGAAACCACATGCGTGTGCCGAACTTGCAGAGGATTTATTTGCATTTGTTACTTACCAAGTCACTGCTGGGATCTTGCTGCTTTGGAGCCTGACATGTGAAGCCAACGCACACTGCTGCAGTGACACCCAGTGGGCTGACCGCAAACTGCAGGAGCTGGGCCCCACTTCGCACGCCAGCCTCTGGCACTGCCAGCCCCTGCTGTGCCTGCGGCTGGAGCAGTGGCTTCCCAGGTGCGTTTGTGTTCATAAATTCAGCCTTAGAGGTCGGAGTGCCACCACTCCAGCAGGGATGCAGCAGGGATCCGGTGATCACAAAATAAGAACATTGAGCTAACTCTTTGAGAAGAGACACAGAGTCACAGCGTGGGAAGGGACCTTAAAGCCCACCTGGTTCCAACCCCTGCCCTGGGCCGGGACACCTTCCCCTAGACCAGGCTGCCCACAGCCCCATCCTGCCTGGCCTTGAGCACTGCCAGGGATGGGGCACCCACAGCTTCTCTGGGCAGCCTGTGCCAGGGTCTCACCACCCTCATAGTTAAAAAAAAGTCTTCCTTGTATCTAACCTGAATCTGCCCTCTTTCAGTTTAAAACCATTACCCCTTGTCCTATCACTACATGCCCTTGTAGAAAGTCCCTCTCCAGCTTTCTTGTATGCAACCAACATGACTGGTTGCTTTCCACTGCTGCAAGAATTCCTCGCTGCAAGCGATGTGTAGTTAAGAGGACAGCACCAGGGCTGGCATCAGAAAACACCTGCAGAAGTGCAGCCTTCAGCTCTGAGCATGTGCGTGTGAAACAAACGCAAGTGCCCAAATACAGTTTGGTGGCTGAGCCATAGCTGGCTGTCAGACAGCCACCCAGCTGCTTTCTCACTCCTCTTCAACAGGACAAGTCCTGGGTCAAGATAACGACGGGGAGATCACTTACCAATTACTGTCATGGGCAAAACAGACTGACTTGGGGAAGATTAATTTATTGCCAATTAAAAGGATAGCGAGAAACAGGCAAAACTAAAAACACCTTCCTCCCACTCCCCTCTTCTTCCAAGGCTCAAATTCACTCCTTCATTCCCAACTCTTCTACTTCCTCCCCTCTCCAAGCAGCGCAGGGGGTGGGGAATGGGGGCTGCAGTCAGTCCGTAATGCTTCATCTCTGCTGCTTCTTCCTCCCCACGCTGTCCAGCATGATATGGTCCTTCACGAACTGCTCCAGTGCTGGGCCTTCCCACCAGCTGCAGTTCTTCAAGAACTGCTCCAGCATGGGTCCCCCACAGACCACAGTTCCTGCCAGAAAACCTGCTCCAGCTTCACCTTCTCTCCACGGGCTGCAGTTACTGCCAGGAGTCTGCTCCTGCAGGGGCGCTCCATGGATTGCAGCCTCCTTCAGGCCAGATCCACCTGCTCCACTGTGGGCTCCTCGGGGAGATCTGCTCCATGTGGTACCCCATGGGCTGCAGGGGGACAGCCTGCTCCACCATGGGCGTCTCCACAGAACTTCTGCCCCAGCACCTGGAGCACCTCCTGCCCTCCTCCTGCCCTGACCTGGGTGGCTGCAGGGTTGTTTCATTCTCACTCTTCCCTCTCACAGCTGCTTTACAGCATTTTTTTTTTTTTTATTAACCCTTTCTTAAATATGTTAGCACAGAGGTGCCACCAGCATTGCTGATGCACTCAGTTTTGGCCAGTGGTGGATTTGTTCTGGATCTGGCTGGAACTGGCTCTGACACAGGGGCAGCTCCTGATCTCTTCGCAGAGGCTACCCCTGCAGCAGCCCCACGACCAAAACCCTGCCACATAAACCCAGTATACACAATGAAGTCAATCTGAATCACTCTCTCCCAGTTCGTCATCTGCCACATGTGAACATGCAAATTTAACCTCTCAAATGGTCTTAAACTATTGCTTGCTAACTCCCCGTGGGATTATATATATATACACACACTTTATATATAAGGTATGTTTTCCCATTTCAATTTGCATCAGTAAACAGCTGTTGTCATAGATGACTATGGTCTACTTTTGACACAGTAGACTAGACTTGTAAAGGGGGACAAGATCTCAAGTTTGAAAGCTCTTGCTCTAGAAAAATACACAGCTGTAAAAAGGATGATCTTTTCGTAAGGTAGTCCATAACTTCTCACTTGAGCAAACAACTAGTTAGCATGAAGAGCATCAACACAAGTAAATATCTGTTAGGAACATTTTGAAAATACAGCACACATGCAGTAACCGTTCAGCTCACTAGAATAAGGAATATTTGTATCATGCAGAATACATATCACATTTTATTTAAACAGAGCTGTACAAGTACTCAAAGGTAAGATATAAAAATAAAGGGTAGTCAAATCACTTATAACAGTTGGTGAGATCCAGCAGGCTGGCATGATAGCCACAACACAACCTGAATCAACTCAAGACAATGTCAACTGTTCATTGCCCCAGTAGTTACTTGTGGAAAGCCATCATATTGAGCAGTTACACGGAACAACCTACAGCTAGCTTCTGCGAGCAGGTCACGCTCCCACCCACAGGGCTCACCCACTGCCAGAGGGGCATGTTCATTTGCAGGGGATCACTTTATTTCCACTCACAGCAACTGGAATCAGTAGCTTCCTGTACTCCAGAGGAAGGTAACGCTCTACCAGCACATGCAACGGCATCTTGTCTGTCACCAGCCCTTGTCTTTGTTCAAAAAGAGAGCAGAGAAGAAACAGAATTGTCAGTGGAAAGTGTTTCCGCTCAAACTTAATGTCAGAGTAGAGTTTTTAAAGTTTTCTTGCATTGACACTTTTGCATTCAATATCTGAAATGCACAGGCTGTGGCTGCTTGCGATAGAAGAGCTATATACTTCTGGTTGCACACAACCTTCTCGGGTGAAGCGTTAGGTCTTGTATATGGTGCAGATACCAGGCTTGTTTACACATGAAGTGAACCAGAAGAGTTCAGAAGAGCTGAGCAGCTTCCCACAGACATATGTGTTTTCCACAGTCAGAGTCAGCATATTGATCATCGATCACTACTACCAAAGTAGTTCATTGCTTTTTAAATTCACAATCCACCTGGCATGTGATAAACTTTACCATTTAAGGACATGCACAGAATGATGCAAATATCCCATTATCCAGCAGGGTTTGTTTGTTTGTTTGTTTTAAATTAAACTTGCCATTCACAATTCAGAGGTGGTGGCATTTTCAAGCCATGTAGGCTGTGTAGTTTTCTAGTACGCCATTTAACTGACTGGCCTGAAAAAAAAAAACAGCATCTCCCAGCCTCACAGAAAGGGGAAAAAAAAAGCAGCCTTTATCCATGCTTTCTTTGTGGAAAGAAAGGAACAGAAATACTGTTCTTATGCATGAATTGGCAACAGTTCCCGATCTTTCATGAGGCAGTGGAAAGACAGAAGACACTGAGAAAAAGGTAGAATAACAAGTGTACAGAATCCTCGGACCTGGCCACCTAACCCGTCATGCCTCTCAGCCTGCTCACACTAATTTCAACACACCTGTCAGGTGGAAAAAAAAAAAAACAAACAGTCTCTAGATCAGGACAGCAACAAATTCTTTTTAAGCAGCAGCACCAGCTCCAGCTACACAAGCCCACGCAAAACCATTGCCTTTAATCAGGTGAACCCTACAAAATCTCTCAAATGACTTTAACGTAGCATCTGAAAGAAACTCTTCCAGCGGAGACTAGGAATAACAACTTAGATGACTTTAAATGAGGACTGGGAAGTGATTCAGGCCTCAGAGTTTTACAGACAGCTCCCAAACCAAGAACAAATCCCTTGTATTTTGGTCACAGGACAAAGTAAGTCCAGTCATGAGATGGGGTAGCTGGAGCCCACAGGAAAGAGCAGCAGTGCAGAGGCTCTGAGAACAACCCATGCAGGCTGCTGGCCAGTCTGCCCTTCTATGGGGTCCTGAAGCGGCAGCAAGAAGGGGAACACCACTGTAAGGAGCCAGGCCGGGGGGGTCCTTTTCCTGCTCTGGCGAGGAACTGTCAGTTTGAAGTCTAACTATTAGATTTTGCAGAAGCAGAAAGAACGGGATTTTATTCGGAGGAGTATGTCAAATAGATAGCAAGGCACATGCAAATGCTCAGACTATTTCAGGTGCAAGTGCTCTCGGCAAAGCAATCCCTCAGGGGTGCAAATAGTGCAGCTCAGCCTCTCACTTACTGTCACTCTCCTGCTTTTTCCACCTACACCATTCATCTCCCAGCCATAACTGCTTCACCCTTGCTCAGATCCCCCTCCCTCTTGCTACTTGTTTCTCAGACTCCTCCTGCACTTCCAGCCCTTCACTACTTCCTCCTGCCCTTCCACCACCTTCATCTTGGAGTATAAAAACCCAAGTCCATAAATGCCCTTTCTGGGACAAAAAGCCAAGCGGCATCATGCATAGCAAACCACAAGATACCATGCTTACGGTGGAAAAACTGTTACACACCCAGGCAATGACAGTCTTACTGGGCTGCCAGTGCACCACAGAACACCAATACGGGTTAACAACACCCTGCCTTTACCTTCTCATGAGGACTTCCAGGTCAGCCATCTCCACTGTCTTCCTCCCTGCATGCTGAGTGTAAGCTTCCAGGTCATTGCTTAGCTGCTTGAAGTATCTCTGGGAGCTGAAGGAGAATTGAGGAGGGAAACAAAATCAGGCGGTGGAGGGTACAAACACCAGCTACTCGCCCACTTTTGGAGTGCAAGTTGCACCACAGCTGCTCACTGTGCAGGTCGCAGCCTGCCAGGGGAAACTGTGGGAGAAGAAACACTCCAGCCCAGGGAACGAAGTATGGCTTCTCTGCCTGGGCTTCCTGGACCACTGGTAACTCTGAACGTGCCAAGATATCTGTGAAACAGCTGCACATTTGACAACCAGAACCTTTCCCAAAATTCCCACACATGCAAGAACAGCAGTTAAGACAACTGATAAATCAATGTTAAAGATTAGACTGTTAGGCTCTTCTGGGGATTGTTCCAACACCGTCACCAGATTTTACTCAGGAAGGTAACATGGTCTATGGATTCAAAAAGCTGACAAACCCTGGATGTAGATGTAATACTGCGCAGCTGGAACAGCTTCACCTTGCCCAGCCTGACACAGTGACCACTCTCCAGAGCCATCCTGCTCACTGAGAGTGCTCATATTAATGTGCTATTACCTAGAGAAGAATGTGAATGGTGCAATTTCTACCAGCTGGGATAAATGCCAGAAGCTCCTGCAAGGCACCGTTGTTCACTCATACCCACACAGCAGCCAGAAGCACCTAGCACACTTCTGTCCTCATTTTAATTGCACCTCCTGTGGATTTCCCACCAGCTGAGTAGCAAAGGGCCAAGGAAGGGCTGTCAACTTGTCAGCAGGTCTCTGGATGAGTTTGTTATTTCAGGAGAGAAAAAAAAAAGGAAAAAGGACTTAGAAAAGGAGGAGGAGGAGCAGTTTGCTGCTGCTTACCATTTTTCAACAATTCTGAAGGCATCTCTGGCCACTGGCATTTTCACATAGTGGCTAAATATCTGCTTTATGAAACTGCTTGCTAGTTCAGGCTCACGCATTTTCCTTTGTGATGCTCCTGAGCTCTTTGGAACTGGTTTAGCCCGCAGTGGCTGCAGGGGAAACCTTTGAGGGAAATTGAAAATTCACACATCAAACGAACACACAGGGGAGTAGGTACAGGCAGAGAATATCAAGCTGAGTTTGGGCAAACCCTATGCTGAATTTGAAGGAGTTAAGAACTACCACAAGCTCTTAATTCTTTCTCCATCTCAACCCCTCAAAAGCCTCACGCCCACGAAGTACAGCCTTTGCAAACAGTTTGCATGGCATTATGGCCTTAGGAGAAGTAATTCAGACTCAAGTTTTCCCAAGATAAGCATGCTGGCACAACAAATAGCCAGCAAGCTACAGTTCTCTCCAATACACAAATGCAACAGTGCTACAACTCCCTATAGTTTCCACTCTCCAGGGGTGCACAACATTTGATGCATCCACAGGCCACCTCTGTATCTGCAGACAGGAGAGTCTGGTCTGCAGGGTACATCCAACAATTCTTGTCTGTTGACAAGACTTAACAGAAGCTCTTCCTTTGATAAACTCTCTTTCCATGAAACAGAAGTCCACAACTTTTACGCTATTAGGAACATTTTGTTTAGCCTTTTTTTGAGTGCCCCCCGCCCCCAGGCAAATATTTCCTAAGTCCCAAATGAAACTATTACTGTTTTCCAATCTAAAAAGGAAAAATTGTAACACAAAAAGGGGAAGTGAAATCCCCAATTTCACTGGGTACGCAAGTGAGTAACAACAGAAAAGACCTTGAATCTCAGACTAACGTATACAAAACACACACACAGAACGCATGTATCATTTGATTCTCTCTCCAGCCCATTTACATGTTTTTCTGTCAGAACCTCAGAGTCAGGTGGAAGAGATCAGCCCCGGAGACGAAGTACGTCTGCTAGTGACAAAAAGTTATGATTTAAGTCATCTTAGTTCTTGTTCCTGTGCCTCAGTTTACCCATTTGTGAATGGGTATGCATGAATGTTTGGTTCCCAGGAACAAGGCAAAATTGAAGTTTATTGGCTGTAGAAGATTTTGATGCTTCTAAGTAAAATATACTACGGCCCTAATCCATATAACTGATCACAGTAGAACTGTACCAGTATAAACAGATTATTTATAGCAGAATGTCTTAACCATGACTCTGACATGGTTATTACTCCACTTGATAACTTAGAGTATTCCTCAGGCCTTTAACCTATGTAGTGCTGTCTTGGGAAGCAAGAGCACCAACTCCGAGCCAGACTGCAGTACGTAAAGTGCCAACAAACTGTGTACTTTTTGCACAACAACTTCCTGGCATCTAGGCTCTGAACCTACAGTTATGATCATTTATTCTCTCAGCACAGCTTGAAGGTCTGAAAATCTGTCAATCTATTAATGTCCAGAAATTCCTATAAAGAACATGCATCCAAAAACATGGACTTCTTTTGGCCTATGAGGACTACCGCTGTCTACAGAAGAATTAGTATTCAGACATTCCCTATATATAAAAAGAGCGTGTCCCAGGTGCAGAATCCCAAAGCAAATCCACATTCATTCAGTTATAACATAGTTCCATATCAGCAGAGCATCATCAAAGACTCCTCTTTCTATTCTATAAATATGTCTTGGTATTTATGATTACAGCAATAATTCAGCACCTTCTACAAGCATCATTCGTCTCTGTTCACAACTGCACAGGACAAAAGAATTTGGTTTTACTGTTTATTGCTTCAATAAACAAAAATCTAGAGTCATGGGCTAGAAAATTTCTCCTGTTCCCTAAGATCCACTATTACTGGTTCTCATATGGCTATACGTATGGCTTCACCAAATTTCTAGTTAAAACGGTGACAAATTTCTAATTATTTTAGAGTAATGCAGACAACAAGTTCACTTTCTGCCTCTAAGCTAACTTCATTTTATACTCATCACATGGCAACTACATACAGCTTTAGGTTTCAAAAGTCAATACAAATATGTCATTTAATGTGATCATTGTAACATAATCTGTAACTCTCCCTCTCCTGCAAGGGCCTCTGCATCCCCAGCCAGACCTAAGGCTCCAGGCTGGCTTAGCAGTTGAAGAACTCCTAGGAAAAGGTTTTGGCATTCAGCACACAAAAAATATGAAATGATCACTCATTGGAAAGCCTTGCGATCTGCTCTGGGAAAGTGCTGACATTCACCTGATAGAATTCTTTATTTCAACTGCTAAAGCCATGGATGAACTAAAGAATTCAGGACTGTTTAGTCCCTGCTGCAGCTGATGAAGGACAAAACAACAGACAAAGCTGGGTTCTCCATGTTGGACAGCTATCAGGAAAGCAGCTCTCTGGGCTCTCTCCTCCTTCTACTTGCACCCCCCCGCCCAGGTACACTTCCACCAGGCCACTGCTGAACATTTCTCGCACTTACTTGGGAGCAGCAGGTTTTGCAGGACGCGGAGTTGACAGCAAGGGAAGTGGATTGTAGGCTGCGGCACGGACAAACATGGGTGTCTTCATGGAAACATCTAAGGAAAAAAAGGTACCAGATACTTGATTAACTGAAATCTATTTTCAGTGTTCCTGCAGCAAGCACCACTGCAGCAGCAGACAGAAGTCTAGCCAGCTTTCCACATATCTGGTCTGGTGCCACACTGCCTGCACCCAGGCTGTGGCTCCATGGCACCCTAAACCAGTGTGGCTGCTGGCTGCTGCAGTTCCATCCACTCCCATCTCCTCTGGTGGCTTCCCACATGCCAGCTCCTGCCCATCAGGCTGGGCTGGACCTGTAGACTGGGCAGGGGGTAGGAACACACACAAGGGACAGGCTGCAGGGGCTGATGGCTAGATCGACTTAGACTGCCAAGAAGCTGCAGCCTCTTTTCCCAGAGAGAACTTCAAAGTCTGAAAACTACCTCATCGTCATCCTGTTAAATCAGTGTCAAATTCTGCTGAACACAGGGGTGAGCAGAGCAAGAATATCATGTTACAAGGGTCAGTCTATAAGCATCTCCCACGTTCACAGATTTTCAGAAATTTCCTCCAGCTAAGGCTCAGGATGTACAATCAATACCTCGCCTTTTCTTGCGCTGTGAACCACCCATACCAGTTTCCTCCAAGTCTAATCTGCCTCCTCTGGATTCACTCTTGAACTCCTTCACTTACTTTGTAACAAATGAGAGCAGGAAAGAAGACAATGTTAACAGAATTGGAATACTGAGCAGCTTCCTGTCTAGAAGAGTGGTCATGAAAAACTTCTTGCCTGCCAGCTTCCTTTGCAAGCTGAGTACAGCCAAGAATCCAGCATATTTGATAACGGTTTCAACATCGCAGCCCTCCCTAGGAGCTAGGACATCAGTCCCATTACGGAAGACAAGCCCAACTACCAGAGGTCTCAAGTACCTGTGCGAGTTAAACTCAACTCAAAGGTCAGGAGTCTTTCACAGCAGGGCTGGGTGAGCTGTTACGGTTCCTCGCACTAGTTTTTTCTGAAGAAATATTTCCATGTGCCGGAGGGACATGGAGCAAGATGCAGGGGAAGAGACTAGTTATGCTGAGGTTTCTGAGGTAAATTTTATGACAAGAGTGCATAATTTCTCTACCACCCACCCCCCGCTTTTCTTCTTTTCCTTGTCCAATGAGATCTGGAAGATGCTACTCTTACTGTTCCACCCTATCAGCACTGCAGGGTTCTCTTCAGCAAGATCTTTTCATCTCCTCTTACAGCTGGGTTACAGATGAGCATATTCACACACTGTTGTAGATACCCTAAGAACACGTGCAGCTTTCCTTGTGGCAGAAACGTACTGGATCAATCGTCGTCATCTTATTACAGAAGAATTTCCCCACAATGCCTCAAATCCTGGCAACAGGACTCTTTCAGGATGTTCTTTGCTAAGTTTTTCATTTCGGGTGTATTGTACTTTGAAAGACTTTAAGACCAACCCCAGACACCACTGAGACACATTCTGGGTGTTCTCAAATGTGGCCTTGATTGAACTACACATCCTAAATGGCATAAACCCTCTTGGGGCAATGGAGCAGACTGATACAGGGTCTAAAGAACTGCTAAGAAACAGATACTTCCTCTCAGCTTCCTGCAAAATCAGTCTACTCTTTTGGTTAACTGGAAAGGAAATCTGTAACTACACGTCAACAGAATGGGGTTCTAAATTAGCTTTCAAGTCTGGAGTCATGTAAAAGGCTCTGAAAACAGTAGTTCAACGCTAAGACATTAAAAACTCAGCATGAAGTTAGGAGTCAGGAAGGAAGGAAGAAAGGAGTGGAAGATAGCTCTGCGTCACTGTATAAAACCACCTTGCACTCATTCTTGTATGCTGCATGCACTTAGGAAGTACAACCTTATCAATGCCCCTGGAGCACCTGATGAACCAGCAACAATCTGCACTTCCCTCTGGCCCTGGGAATATCAGCCAACAGCTTCCCCTGGACTATCTCATGGACTAAATAGTTGATCATGTTATTAATCTATGTTGTTCCTCAATCTGTTGACAGATATCAGGGGAAAAAAAAATCTTCAACTGCCTTTTGCTACTGCTGCAAAAGTTTTCTTACCTTCACTTTCATGGTCTTCTATTTCAGCTTCATCCTCATTAGACTCTACTTCGGGACCATCCAGTTCTCCCATGACAGCCCTGTCTTCTAGTTCATCTGCTTGTTCAACAGCTTCTTTCAGTGGCTTTGTCCCAGATTTTTCAAAGGCGGAAGAAGCACGAGAATGCCTGTCTAGACTTCCAGCTCTAACACTTCTGGCCATCTCCGGTTCTAGATTTCCGAAACAGGAAGAATACATCACTGTAACAAGCATCACAGCCAACATTTCAGAGCACTCATAAGAATGAAACCCAACCTTCTATTCCTGACAAAGTTGCCACCTATTATATTCTTACCTTCAAGGATTAGAATTTCAATACATTAAGCTAGGTAAGCTAAAGCACTGATAAATCCTTGACTTTCTTTTGCTACATCTGGGTGTGCAGGGATCATGAAAAAAATAGCACTTGGTAATGCAGAGAAGCCCATGAGACTTGAGTGAAGTTGTTAACTGAGCTCCTTTTAAATCAACTTCCTTTAATAAAAGGAACTGTGCAGCAGCTGTAGTGTAAGGAAAGATGGATCTCCCCTCAGAATAAGCATTACCAAAGCCTTTGGACAGCATACCGAAGACAGAATGCCCTTGTAATTTAGGAAAAATAACTTGGAGATCTTAATTTGCCAACGCATTCAGAAGGTCTCCAAGTTTTACCAGTCTTTTTGCCTGATGCAAACTCCCACTAGCAAATTGTAATTAAAGAAGCTTTCTACAGCTATGTATTTCTAAACACTATTGACAATAAAATTTTGGCTTCTACTTGAACAGTAACACAGTCTTTCAGCTGAAATGTCAAAATGAGTTCGATATTTTTCCACTATTTAGCCCAGACTGCAGAATGCAGAGAGAGTTAACAAGTCTCTCTCCCAGCACTGATGCCAACAATACGGCTTTAGAGGTATTAGTCTGATTGTTCTCACCAGGTTTGGGAGAGTCTCGGTGTTCAACGCTGCCTTCTGCGACTCCTCCTTCTTCTGAAGGAGTCATTTCTGTTTCCATTCTGGCATCCTGTGCTGTAGTTATCTGTGATTCTGCTTTTTTTGTCAGTTTCTTCTCTAAATGTTCAGAATATCCAGCATTTGTATGGCGCTCTGTAGTTAAAACAGGAAATTCTATCATCAGTCTCACCTACCAAAAAAATACAATCAACCACCAGCACTCAGTTTAACAGTCACTAAAATTTACTTGACAAGTAAACTCATCAATATCCATAAGCTATAAATAAGGGAGGCAGATGCACGTTTCCTGAGTTTGCCACCTATTTAGGGTGCATGTCAGATCCCAATGAAGGAAGGAAATTTACTTATCAGTAACCAGAGCTCCTCAAAATCTACTCTCTGTCTATTCTCACTTTTGGTGATTGTGTGAAAGACCAATTTTTTCCTTTAAGTCTAGCAATACCCAGTGTCTGTGCTCAGATTCTCCTCCCCATTTCCAGCTCATGGGTATAGATGGCTAAACACATGCCCAGTTTTTCTGAATAAACAATTTTGGAAGAAATACATTGCACTACAAGGAGGAGAGTGCTTAGCAGTGTTTTTACCCAACCCTGACAAGCCTCTAGAAGGCAGAATGAGGAGAAATAAACGGACACGTGACTCGCATGTCTTTAAAAGCTGCAGCTACTGAAGTAGCGACTTAAGTATTCCTTTACCCTACATACTCAAAATATAGTCCACATCTGTTTCCATGCAGCTCAATTCCAGCAGAAACCCACACAAGTCATTATTTAGCAAAATCACTAGGAACTCTCATAGTAGTGACACTTGCTGAAGGATTTAAAAAGCTCAGCTGACCTCAACAGTCCAGAACCAGGAGCCATAAAAGCAGATTTTTACCTTCCTTCCTAGTGACTGGGAGGTTTCACACTCAAAAGTGCAAGTGCCAAGGCCTTGGGAGCCGAGCCCTGGTGAAAAGGATAAGGAAACTTGGCCAAAGGTGGAGCAAAAATCAGTAATAGCAATCTCATAAACCAGAATGCTAGGCTCCCTACAGCAACGTAGGGCAAAGTCTTGCCTAAATCTTGCCTAGCTTCGTAGGGAAAAGGCAAAAGCTCAACTGAACGTCAAGATTGCCTACGGCACACAGGCATCAGTGATACTCCCACGCCACTGGACCATTACTGGGATACAGTACTGTAACAGTGGTGCACCAGTTGCTATTGATATATTTAAGTCTAATTTTTACTGACCTCATCAACTGAGGCTAGTAGCAATACCTCCTTTAGTTCGGTATAACCTGTCAGCTGTCTGTGCTGTTTGCTCCTCTCTAGTTCCTGCACTGACTGATCATGGAGCTGTTTGTTTCAATTTGTGGGCTGAATCATCTCCTCCATGCTGCTCAAGGGTTTTCCTTTTAAACTTCTTCTATTTCACTCCCAGAGCGATTGTCTTTTTTCCAGGCGGAGAAGTCCTTATATTTAGTCATTCAATGCACAGAAACTGCTCCATACATTTGATTATCGTTAATGGCAACTGTTTTTCTCTGCACCTTCTCTAGTTCTGTTAAATCTGTTTTGAAATGTAGAGGTTAGAACCGCACACAGTATTCAGAAAGGTGAGCATGACAATCATTTCCATAGGGGCACAGTGATTTTTACCGCTTTGTCATCTCTTCCTTTCATAATTTTTACGTGCTATTTGTTTTTTTGACCATCCCCTAAGCTCTGAGCTGCTGTTCACAGAATTGTAACAATTCTGAGGTGACTTTCATCAATCTCAAGAGTCATATCCCGTTGAAACTTCACACTTCAGAACTGCACCCAAGTAAAACTATAACAGGACAAAAGAATCAAGAAAAACTACAGGATGCCAATATCACACAACTGTAATTTTAGAAATGCAGAATAATTGCTACC
This sequence comes from Chauna torquata, assembly GCA_013399475.1. Classification (NCBI taxonomy): domain Eukaryota; kingdom Metazoa; phylum Chordata; class Aves; order Anseriformes; family Anhimidae; genus Chauna; species Chauna torquata. The sequence continues at coordinate 131,898 of VXAL01011232.1, forward strand.
TCAATGAGCTAGTCCAAAAGAACTGCTTAAAACAAAAGTCTATGTTACCACAATAAAACGGTAACTAATTTTGCTGATACACCTGGTATCTGCAAGCAATTACTTATTGGCACTGCAAGTTTTAAGTTTAAGATTATAATAACAATACTGTCAGTGTTATAGATCATTGTCTTCCATATTGCTATCAGGTAATTCACATGAAACCTCAGACATGTAATAAAGCCTAGAGAAAGCTAAACCCACATGGCAATTGTCTTCTCTCATTTCAAGAGACGGACAAAGAAACAATAGGAAAGACTTTGAAAGGGTCCTAAACCGGAGTCTGGAAAAGAAAATTCAACAAAACATGGGAATTTGTATCCACACCTCCCCAAAGCTTTATGCAGTGAATGGGTAACGCCTGCCCATGTCAGCGCACGTGCTGAGTTTCTACTGACTTCTTCTACAGCAAAAGGATTTCAGAGAAAACAGAGAATGTGCTTGTGAAAGCAGGCAGCACAGATGAATTGCTCTCTTCCAGGTACAAGGAGGTCAGCATTAAGGCCCAACATCCTGTGGCAATCACTGTTCCTTAAGGTTGGGCAACCTCAAAACCCTTGAAGAGAAACAGATGCTGGTAGGTACTGGAGAAAGGTAAAGGCCAACATGGCTTAAATAAATATAGCAAAATTAAAATGTGGACAAGTAAAAAAGTGATTAGCTGGACATATCCCTTGCTAAGAAAGAGCTAATGGCCTTTCCTATGGGAAGATGAACAGTACTACAGATCTACAGAAGAACACAGAAATTTATTCCATTTGCAGTCACTGCGAACAAAGCAAATACCGACAAGGGAGCAGACAAGTGACTCACAGCCTACTTTTAGAAAGCTTGTCTGGAAATGCTCACAGTGTCTCTGATATGATTTGAATTAAGTTATCTCCAGAATCTACTGCATAATAAAGTCTTATTTCACTGCAAGTCACCTAAAACCACTTGTCTCTAATCAGATTGAAGTACTCCATTCCCTTGCAACACTGAAAGCACTTCTTACCCTCTCTGGAAATCTCTTCCTGTTCTACTTCATTCACTGTATTAGCCATCTCTTCTTCTTTATCGCTTACATCTAGTTCTTCAATTATACGGGACACAACTTCTCTCAAAGACATGCTGAAAGATCTCCTAGGCTTTAGAATGACTGGGGATCCCAAATATCTACTTGAACTTCTGGATGGCAAAGAGGAGCTCCACCTATTAACAGCTAGAAAGTGACAGCATTAATGCAGCCCATGGTATTTTCTTGCACTTTCAGTTTTTCTGGTAAATAAGAAAACAACCATGCAGAGGGAGGAATACACAAAGAAGTAAGTGCTCTTGCTTTACTTGAAATCAGTTGGAAAAGTCCTTGCAGCTATTTTTTTCAGTTCATACTGAGAAGCAAGCTGACATTAGCTACCTTTGGTAAAACAGCAGAACTACATAATCATTAACGTTTGACATTAATGGCTTACAAACTCCAGTATCTTTGAGACATGCTCTCACTCCTCCTCCTTTTCCTCTCATTTGATTCAGTCCCCTATTCCATGTCCTCCACGTTATCTATCCATCTGTCCTAAAAGTCCCTACCACTGGGCTCCTCGGAGCAATTAGCCTTTTTCTGTTTCTCTCTTTCAGAACAACTTCTCCCACCAAGCTTGCCACAGGCAGCCCTCCAGAAGCAAAGTACAGTGCAATAGTCCACCAGGACACCAGGCATTAATTAATTTCTAAGCTTCCCATGGCGAGACCTCTGCTCTTGCTCGAGCAGTACCGAGTACAACAACCATTCTTTAAATGCTATTTATGTGGCCCTTTTGACAAAAGATCATAAAAAAACAAAACACTAAATTAAAAAAGAAACATTAGCTGTCTGTATTTCAGTCAAAACATGCTTTCCATGAAGAACTGCACAAAGCTATTCACTACAGCAGACCCTACCCTGGCTAGCTGTCCCAGGGTCACTAAGCAGAAAGTTTAAGGGTTACAACCATGCCTTGGGGTCTGCTCTACGTAGAACAAGGAAAACATGCTCCCATTTACACAGCCAGGACAGTTCAGCGAAGGGCCATTAAGACAATTAAGGGCCTGGAGCACCTCTCCTATGAGGAAAGGCTGAGAGAGCTGGGCCTGTTCTTCCGGAGAAAAGGGGGCTCGTCCATGTCTACAAATACCTGAAGGGAGGTGCAGAAAGGACAGAGCCAAGCTTTTGTGAGTGGTGCCCAGGAACAGCACCAGCTGGAACACAGAAGGCTCCCTCTGAACGTCAGCAGCACTTCTGTGCTGTGCGGGGGACCGAGCACTGGCACAGGTTGCCCAAGGAGGTTGCAAGTCCCTCTCCTTAGAGAGGTTCAACAGCTGCCTGGACGTGGTCAGTGGGCAACCTGCTCTGGGCAGCCCTGCTGGAGCAGGGGTGGCACCAGACGACCTCCAGAGGTCCCCACCAGCCTCAGCCTCGCTGTGACTCTGATTTCAGGTAATACCTGCCACCCTCAAGTCCTAACCCATAGTACTCACTGCCAACCACCTCTTCCAACTCAGAAAGCTGTTCCATTGGGTCACTCTGCTGGGAATGATCTTGCTCATCTTCTTCCTGGTTTGTAGCTGTTTTCTGAGATACACGAGTCATTCTGTCAACGTGTTCATGATCAATTATTGAGTCTTTCTCAGAATACCTTCGGGTCCTTCCCTCATCTGTGCCCACACTGGATACCAGGCCCACCAGCCTTGCTTCCTCCTGAGCTGCATTAGAATTCTTGCTTCTCTGTGCTGAAGTTTTTGAATCTGATAGCGGTGGTTCAAGAGCGGAAAGGTTCTTTTGGTTCTGTCCAACAAACTGAGGCTGAACAAAGAGCTCTGTGTTATTCAGCATGATTTCTGCATCACTTGACAGCGTGGCTGTTCCAATCATGGATGCTGCCTGCAAGTCCACAAGACAGTTCTGTGCTGTTTAGAAAGTTGTAAAACAAGCTTTATGTGAAAAAGTGTTCAAGGTCATAGGGACACACATTTATTACCAGGACTTGCATAATTTGAAAAGTTTTATTCATCCTCATCGGATCAAACTGTAAGACGACATCACCACCCTTCAGTGGCCCTAACACTCTCTACCAAGCCATCTCCCCAGTACCCACAGTTGGGAACACAATCCTATACAGGATATAATTCGTGTGGTGTATATTACCAGGCTGGGTGGAGCACACATTAAAAGTGCATAGAATCAAAGCAACTACAAGTGCAGAGCTCCAAATCTTGTCTCCCAAATTACACTGGATTTCTGTGAACATGTTAGTAGCCTTTAAATCCTAAAATATAGACCACACTGCAGTAAATGCTTCTAAAAGTCACCTTATATAAGAAGGGCCTCCCTCCCAAAACAGAATTAACAGCACAAAAGAAACCTTTTCTCTGCAGCATGTTCTGTTCCACTCCACCTTCAAAAGCTACAATGTCAATAGCTTTGCGGTTCTTCGGCCTCCGGAGTAAGCCTCTCTTTTCAACAGTGTCTGGCGCAATCACAGAACCAAGCGACATGCGAAGAGATCTGTAAAAAGAGGAAGGCAGAAATCGTTTTCCAAAACTACACACTCCCCTTTCGCCTTCAGATTACAGACATGAGGCCACTAACAGGGAGACACTTCACAAACCCCTCAGCTAGGAAGAATTTCCCCCAAAAGCCCTGAAGATTACATGCCAGTCTACTGGCATGTTCTAACTTCATTGTATCACCTAACATCAGAATACACATCACAGAAATCAGAAAACACTGTTTTTTACAGCCTGCTACCTAGAGAGGGCTGCCACAATGTATCTGACAAAAGGTTCAGGAATCTTTAAATAATTAAATAATTTAAAAAGGCAAACAAACGTTTGAGAGTAAAGATGTCCTCTAGATAAGGGTGGGGAGGTAGAAGGATTGAGAGCAAGCCTAAGAAGCTGCTAAGTATCAATATTCATAGCAAGCTACAGCTACCAACACACTAAACTTTTTGATATGGGAGCCAAGATAGCGACATGAAAAGCATGGGAAAGAATGTATCTGGATGTACATATTTTGTACCTTAAAGAGACTGGCCATCTTAGCTATCTCTTGCCCCTCTTCTCAGGCAGCCCAATCAAAAAGGGTATTCAGGATACAGAGGATTAAAAGACAGCAAGTACAGTATGCAGCCTTATTAATCTCCTTGCAGGGGACCATGAGCAAGGGCTGCAGTGAGAAACATGAAAATTTGCTGACCGTGGCTGGGATCATTAGCTAAGTACAAGTGCACAGGAAAAGAAATTCTTGACTTGCCAAAAAGCCCTTTAAGTCCAGGGAAGCTGGTCTAAAGACAGCATTGGCAAGACTGATGTGATGAGTCAACTAACAGGTAGAGATAGTATTCTAAGGTTTATTATACACTGACTTACTGTTGGAAATATGAGAAAGGAAGGAAAAGAAAGCCATGATCCTAGGAAATAAAAAGAGGAAAGGTGACACCTTCATAGGAAGGCAGGAGCAACAGTAGCAATACAGGCTAGACCAACCTGGGCATGCAGTAGAGCCGCAGTTTCAAAACAATCACCAGGCATGTGGTGTAACACCTTCAAGTTTCATTACCGGTGTAAGAGATGATCATGTTACTACTAACACAGCTCTTTATCATGAATCCGGTTATCTATAATGTTTTTCACAGTTACAGAGGTGATGAATCAAGGCAGCTACAGTTAGGACAGCCAGAAGTTAAGACATTTTGTTTTAAACTCACCGAGCCAAAGTGCTGTCCAACGTTGAATGAGCTAAAAAAAGTTGGTCATGCGTTAGTTCAGAAATTACCCTGAGAAATTACCCTCTACACAATGTTCCACAGGAATAACTTGAGCCAGTTATGACACAATCCTCAAAAGTTACATTTTGGTGAGAACAGAATGAGATAAGTTCACTTCACAATTTTTTGTCTGCATTCCAGAACTGCTCTGTTCTGAATTCTAGTAAGGAATTTCTAAAAGGGTACTAAAATAGTCATTTCAAAGGCAATTTAACATGGCATATGCTCTCACACTTAATAATATTAATCTTACCACATTCATAGCAAGATGCTAGGGCCTCAGTGCCAACAACCCTTCAGCAACCCTGTACCTCCCACCATTAAAGCATCTGGAAGCTTTAGAAATACAGCTACCTACTCCACAGATTGTCAGTAAAACTAACTCATATCCATTCAACCCACCAAGTTCCAAAAATACAAAAGCAGACCTGGAGAGCAGTGGTTTTCCTCATACCAGTAAATACTAGAGCACGTCCCCTCTGCTTTTACAGAACTGCCCATCTCATCAGCATGAACATGTTCAGACCAGGTATTGGGCTCAAGAAAGATGAGTTGATTTTTTTGACCACAGGTGCATCAGCATGGGATTCAGCTCCAAATTAAAATACCCAAAACAGGTGTCTATGTTTACATTATAGTCAAACACAACTAACAAAATGTAGGTGTCTCCTCTGGGCTGGGCTGAATCACTCTCCAGACTCCACTGACTAGATCTCATTTCAGACCACTTTAGTTACCTAGCATACATGCAGGCACAAAGATTTAGGTGTCTGTAAATTGGAACTGAATCCCACCCTTGAATTCTATTCCAGTTGCTACTGCCAGTAGAATATGCAAACTAAGGTAACGTGTTTAACCTTTCTCTCCCTGCTAAACTGCAACTAAAATGAAAGTGATATTCACCATATTTGCAAACTTTATGTTAAGGGAACACGTATTCCAATATAATTCTTTTATAAAATTCCAAGACACTTCTTCCTCACAAAAGGACTTATTTAAATGCAACAAAATCTATGGATCTTCTTCTATTTTCAGTTTTCTGGAATTTGGGGGGAGACAGGTATTGCTTCCTCTGGAGATGCTTCAAAACTCAAAGAGCACCAAGCCGGAAAAGTAATCAAGAGGTAATATGCAACTAGGGCAAAGCCTGTGACCTAGCTTAAAAAAAAAAAAAAAAAGCAATTTACATTTACCTTCTCTGCTATTCCCTTTGCACAGGATACTGCAGTCTTGCTTCCAAACATGCAACTGCCCAGCTGAGACAGCAAATGCAGTGTAGTGCAAGATAATTTAGGACTGCGGCCTTACCTTGGTTCTGAGGAAGTCTCTTGTCTGCTGCTCTCTCAAATTCAGAAACACTGAGTTTCTTTCTCTTCCTAGTCATATGGAATGCAGTGATAGATGTATCCTCAGGAACAAGGTCTGGTAGTTGCAGTTCCACCCTAGGAAAACAAACCAAGCCTTTAACAAAGGAAATTATAATTTAGCTACCCTAGAAAGGCTATATTACAGGGTACATTCCTTGTAATGTTGCTGAAAAGCAAATGAAAATTATTTGTCCTTGCTGCAGCAGAAATAAGAAACTGATCAATGACTAGCTCAGCAAAGGCAGGAATATCTCACTCCTTCTTACTAAATCAAATTTCACAAAGAGAATCAAAACTAAAGTGTATATACAGAACAACAGGGCGGAGAAACTTCAGGCTAAAGTAGAGGCTTGTGCTCCCAACAAGCTCCATAGTTCTCTTCTGACAAACTTAATTGCTGCTGTGTGCTGTTAGCAAACATTACAGTGTAAATGAAAAAGCCATCATCATGAAACAACATTAAGTATCACAAAGCGTGCCGGTACATGGAATAGACGCATCATATCCCAGTCAGGCACAGGACTGGGATCAGAAAGTTTCAGTCTCGCCTTGTATTCCCTCTTTACTGAGGAGTTCCAAGAATCCCCTCACACAAAGGTCACATTCAGCCAGTGAACTGCTGCCAGCTCTTCGCACTGTGTCCTGCAGAACTACAGAGCAGCATTCATCCTGCAGCCAAGAGTGCACATTTCAGAAGGAGCAGAATTGTGTACCCTTTGCTACGAAGTGTCTTCAATACAGCAAGATCAGTGAGATGATGATCACAGAATCATGGTCTTTTCCAACTTAGACCAAGCCCAACTGTCAACCTGACCTACCGAGTCCCATCCCTAAACCATGGCCCTTAGTGCAATGTCCACACGTCTCTTAAATGCCTCCTGGGACAGGGAATCCACCACTTCCCTCGGCGGCCCGTTCCAGTGTTTGGCCACCCTCTCCATGAAGAAACGCTTCTTAATGCCTAATCTAAACCTCCCCTGCCGCAACTGGACACCATTTCCTCATGTCCTATCACTTGTCACCTGAGAAAAGAGACCAACACCCTCCTCGCTGCAACCTCCTTTCAGGGAGTTGTAGAGAGCGATGAGGTCTCCCCTCCCCCTCCTCTTCTCCAGACTAAACAACCCCGATTCCCTCAGTGGCTCCTCGTAACTCTTGTCTTCCAGTCCCTTCACCAGCTTCATTGCCCCTCTCTGCACATGCTCGAGCAACTCAAGCTCCTTCTAGTAGTGAGGGGCCCAAAACTGAATACAACAGTCGAGGTGCGGTCTCCCCAGTGCCGCGTACAAGGGGAGAATCACTTCCCTAGGCCTGCTGGCCACACAGTTCTGATGCAGGCCAGGATGCCATCGGCCTTCTGGGCCACCTGGGCACACTGCTGCCTCGTGTTCAGCAGGCTCTCAGCCAGCACCCCCAGGCCCTTTCCTGCCGGGCAACTTTCCAGCCACCCTTCCCCAAGCCTATACCGCTGCATGGGGTTGTTGTGACCCAAGCGCAGCACCCAGCACATACCCTTGTCGAATGGCATGCGATAGGACTCGGCCCATCGATCCAGCCTCTCCAGGCCCCTCTGCAGACACTTCCCTACCCTCAAGCAGATGGGCGATTCCGCCTAACTTGGTGTCATCTGCCGACTTGCTGAGGGTGCACTCGATCCCCTCATCCCGATCTTTGATAAAATTGTGAAACAAAACTGGCCCCAAGACTGAGCCCTGGGGAACGCCACTGGTGACCGGCCGCCAGCTGGATCAAACCCCGTTCACTAGGACCCTTTGAGCCCAGCCAGCCAGCCAGTTCTTCACCCAGCGCACCATTCATTCAGCTGTCCAAGCCACGAGCTTCTCCCGGAGAATACTGTGGGAGACGCTGTCCAACGCTTTACTAAAATCCAGCTAAACAACATCCACAGCCTTTCCCTCATCCACTAAGCACGTCTTCTTGACATAGCAGGAGGTCAGGTTAGTCAGGCAGGACGCGCCCTTCATAAGCCCATGCCGGCTGCTTCTGATCGCGCGATTGTCCCGTATGTGCAGTGCGGTGGCACTCAGGGTGATGCGCTCCAGAACCTGCCGTGGTACCGAGCTCAGACTGACAGGCCAGTAATTCCCTGCATCCTCCTTCCTGCCCTTCTTGTAGATAGGAGTCGCATGGGCTAACCTCCAGTCAACTGGGACCTCCCCGGTTAGCCAGGACTGCTGCTATATTATTGAAAGTGGCTCGGCGAGCACTTCCGCCAGCTCCTTCAGCACCCTTGGCTGAATCCCATCCGGACCCATAGACTTGCAGATAGGAGGTCACTTACAGTTTCCCATTGGATTGATGTTTATGAGTCTTTTCCCCTTACAAAATACATTCTCCATCATTCAGAAATGTGGTTGAATTTCAGTACTTATTATGAGCAAAATGTAAGCCTAAGCATTAGAATTAACAGGCTTGTAACAGGGAACAAATATAAAGCAGAAGGTTAAAAAAAAAAAAGATTGCTTTCCTTAGTTGTAATATAATTTTCCAGGACAGATGTAAAAAACAAGCAATGAGTTCAGAAATTCAAGAAAGTTCACATCACCTAAAGGAAGGCTGTGAGGATTAAAAAAACTACTTTTTTTTTTTTTTTTTTAACTTCTTCAACTAGCTAATATACGAAACACAAAAGTCTGCAAAGATCCAGTCATCTGATATTTTCCTTTAAGACAGGCTGATGGGAAGCACATTCGAAGATGCGCAGGAACTACAATAGGGAAAATCAAGAAGGAGCTGAAATAATATTGCTCACCTTTTTTAATTTTAAAGAAGAAATAAACAAGCTACCACACAGAAAACTCAAACTTCCTCTATTGAATGAGCAGAAAGATAAAAGTCTGCTTAATATTTTACAGGACCTATTTAAAGTTGCTTATCGTTAATGCAAAAATTTAGTTACTAAAACAAAGCAAAGGAAATCACATTATTTATAACAGGCTACTCTATTTTGCAGCAAGTAAAAATGCAGATGCTGGGACAAAGTGGCTAGAGCAAATTAAGGCCTCCCACCAGTAGTGGTTTTCTTCTATTTCACAAAGTGGAAGGGTCAGGCCTATTAACATACCAATGGAAGCTAAACAGAGCACAAGCAGCTGAGCCTCAGGCAAACCTCACCTCCAAATCACCCTACCGGAGAGCAAGTAACCCTTAGCAGCCCACTACAGGGACAATCAAGAAGCAATAACGTTGTAAAAAGCAACAGCAACCTGTTTTTTGCATAGAAGACATAGCAGTCACTCTCACGCCCCAGCATCATCAGCACATGGCTTCTAACCTTGCAAAGATCCAAGAACTTCTATTTTAGTATCTGTCACAGACAATTAAGATAAGTAGAATTCCTTCAGGAGACTTATTGTATCCAGCACTCCCACTGCAAAACACTATTAAGAGTCTGCATTTATAAAGGGGGACTAGGCAGAAACCAAAAGTATTTACTGTTCAGTTCCTCAGTCCCAATGATTCCTTTGCTACTTTTAAAGTGGGAGAGGTTATTTCTGAAAATCCTGCATGACAGAACGCAATTCTGATCGTTGAAACAGAAGAAATCCTGCTCCCCAGTCCCATCGTCCATCATCACAGGAACTGCAGCTACACTTAGTAGCATAAAAAAAATTACTTACGTGCTGGAAATCCTCCGAGATGGAGGCTCTGATTGAGCATCTTCTGTTTCTTCATGTTTAGCTATCTGAGGTGCTAAAGGTGAAACCTCTGGTTCTGCCAACAAACCAAAACATTATTTCCACAACTCAATCTAGCAAGAATACCAAAACGCAGCAAAGTGTTAAATACGCGCTACGTTCTTTAAATTAACTGGTTAAAACAAAAACCTAGAGAAAACTATTTGGGTTCTACTCCAAGGGAGGCTGGCACATAGGATGACAAACAGCACCATCAGGGTTCCACCTGCTGCAGCAGAGTTGAAGTTTGAGACAGTGAATACCTCTACAACTCAGACACTGTCTCACAACAAAAGGCAGCACCAGGATTATGCGTGTGTCCACCAGGATCAGAAAACTGAGTGAAGAGAATTTTCAAAAATATGTCTTCATCAATGCAAGACCTGGTGTTTGAAGCAGACCTCTATCGCATGACCTCGTTCAGCTGCCAATGCAGTGATTCCTCCTCTTTCACATGAATAGGCCAAACAACAGTCCGAATTCCTGTTTTGTGTAACAGGGTAAGTGTAACAGGCTACAAAAGAACACCTGTTCTCAACTCTGTCTTGCCTTTCCACACTGTTTTTCCGGAAAAAAAAAAAATCTACTTACGGTTCTGGATGATTCTCTTGAGCATAATCCGTGGCGTGTCATTGTCAAGATCAGGGAAGGCGGCTGGCCTCTGCCTCAGCTGGCTGCTTCTGCCGGTGCCATTCTCCTTTCCCAAGTCAGGCCCAGCCTGAGGACAGACATCGGAGACACACAATTCAAAACCCCACCGCCATCACTAAGGATGAACCTTAGTATCAACAGCATTCATCGTCTATCTTTTAATAAAAGGCTAAGCTAGCAGATATTACACACTTTCCAGATTCCCATAAAGAAACCACACGCTTTTGCTTTTTAACTCTTCGGGCTGAAGACAATTCCCACCCGCAAAGTGAGCTTCAGCGTGTAACTCTCCTCAGGGAGAAAGCCCCGGGGACTCACAAGCGCGACTCGCGTCTCCTCACAACCCCGACCTAAAGCAACACAGAAATAAAGGCCCCTTCCTTCCCTTCCCGTGCCGTGCCCTGCCCGCAGCCGGTACAACGAGCCCCCGCTCTCCTACCCGAGGCCGGTTCCCAGGAGCTACCTTAACGGCGGCCCTCGGAGTGTGCCGCCCGCCGCGGCTGGCCCTGCGCCGGGCCCTGCTGTCAGCCATGGCGGAGCCGCCGCCGAGTAACGGCCGCGCTCGCTCCCGCCGCTCTTCAGCCGCCTCTCGCGAGAGCGCGCGCGCGGCGCCTCACGGGAGGCGGGGGCGGTGCTCCCGTGGGCGCGGTGCAGCCTGGGAGCCGTAGTCTTGGGGCGCGGCGCAGTGTGGGGCGCGTAGTTCCGGCGCGGCGGCGGCGCTCGGCCGCCCGTTTGCCGCGGTGCATCGTGGTCCGCGTAGTTCCGGTGCGGCCTCGGCGGGGGGCGGTGGGGGGGGGGGGGGGGGCGCCGGTGGGGTCTGTGGGGCTGTCGTTG
>VXAL01011232.1:151179-179830 GCA_013399475.1 Chauna torquata
GGCCCGGGGCTCGCCAGCCGAGGGAGCGGAGCCGCCGCGGGCCGGGCGAGGCCCGGCGTGTGGGCCCGCTCCGTGTCCGCCGGGCTGCTGGGGCTGAGCGGGGCTTCGCGCTCCGCGGGGAGCGGGAGGGCGCCGGGAAGGGGCTGAAAGGCCCTGGCTGAGGGGGAAAGAATTCACCAGACGCGGGTCCTCCCGGGCACGGAGGCCTCCCGCTGCTTCGCCGGGCTCCCGCAGCTCCGAGTATCGCGGGGGGCCGAGCTCTCGCAGTAGAAGCTGCAGGGAGGTGGTGTTGGGAAAGGCGAGTTTCAGGGTGCTGTCGGGTGTTTGGTAGCCGTGCCCCGTTCCTGCGTCGCCAGAAGGCTGTGCAGGGGCTGAGGTAAAGCTGGCTGATGTGGTTGGATCGCTTCGTCACGTAGAAAACGAAAGGTTTGCGCTTCCTTGGTGTGGAAGCAGCATGGTGTGAGGGCTCGGCCATCTGCCTTGGCTGCCTCATCTTCCCTGTGACTTGCCATTTTTCAGTGTAATTCCACAAGAGCTGGCTTTCCTTCTAACTCTGTTCCTGTCATCACTTCTAGCTCTAAAACCAACCAAACCCTGCAAAAACTTTCGGGAATGAGTATTGTATGTTGCATTGTGTTGAAAGGAGCTAACTTTTTGAACACAGTAAGTCCCAAGTCCTTATGATTCAAGCTTCCTGTCTGAGGCAGAATATAACATTGCAACTGTTCATTCTTATTTGAACTCCCACGTTTCCAGTGGAAACGAGTATTTCGGAGTGGGGTTTGTGGCGTACGTGTTGTATTGCAGTCGAACTGGAACAAAGGACAGGTAGATGCTTGAAGGCGAGTAGGAATTGGTTGCAGAGCTGTTGCGTGGAAGTTAAATCCGATCACTTAGCCAGTCACCTTCTCGAGTTGATACTTACCATTCTGATTTCTTTTCTGTGATGAGGAGCTGTGTTCAGGCAATGCTGTATTTATGTGGTAATGTTAAGTTTTAGCAGCAACAGGGGAAAAAAGGCATTTCGCAGATCGGTATGTAAAAGTAGAGAAATTACTGTATACAGTGTCACTATCAGTGAAACATCATCTAATTTAAAATACAATGATATTTTGGCTCACTTTTGGATTGTTTAACTATTTTCCAGCTGGGCTTTTAGTTGTTATTTCATGTTCCTCCCTAAAAGATTGAAAGTTATTCAGTAGGTGATTTGAAATATAGCATCAGTTTTTCTTCAGTTCTTTAGGAAAATGAAAATTCTAACTCTCTACACTTCTCTCTGCTGGGACTTCTTTTGTCTCTGTTAATAGTAGGAGTGTAGTAGTTGGTGGTGTGTATTTGTTTTGTGTAAGGACTGCAGTATGTGCTAATAGCTGATAACACTCTATCTATGATTTCTTCCTTGTTTTTAAACCCCCAAATGTTGGGGCATCACAGAGGGCTTTAATGTTTGTGTTTGTGCACAACCGATTTGTGTGCTTACATACCTGGTCTCTGGAAGTAGGGGCTATTGTGTGCTTGCAGGGGAACAGGAGGAAGCAAAAGAGGAATGAAAATGTGTGGGTTTGGAAGTGTGAGGTAGGTAGGTAGACACCACAGGAAAAGTTCAGGGTTTTGTGTTTTTTTGTTTGTTTGCTTTGTTTGTTTGTTTTCCTTCTCCTCCTTGTTCCAGGCATATGTTGCAAATATATCTGGAGCTTAATCAAAAATCTGAGACCATTCATGTGGAGGTGAGCTTTAACAAGCCACGCTTACATACCTGAAAAGCTTGGTGATCACAAAGAATGGTGGAGAAACTTTTCCATGTTTTGAATGCGGTCAATTGGTAATAAAGGAATGTTGTGGCTAAACCTAAAATGGGGCAATAGAATGCAAAGTTGTCTAGGTTGTCTTGTATTTAGCACCATGCTAAAGTACGTAGAGCTGTTCTTCAGGGTGACCACCTTTGTGCTATCTAGTTCAGGGCTGCTATTCACACAACTGGCTACTTGGACAAACATACAACTGTGATTGTTTTCAAATGTGCCAGACTTCACTTGTGAACAGTAAGCAAACTTGCAAGGGTCAAACTGCAGTTATTGATAGATCTGTCCAGAATACAAGTGAATACTAAATATTACTCTGCTGCTGAGTCTTTCTGTATGTGAATAAACCTGATTAAATTTCAAGTACTTATTTGCTAGAGAAAAATGGGTTGTAACTGAAATATGACATCTTTGCTTCCATAACTTAAAAGTTAGTTTTTAGTTCTCTTAATGTGAAACAGCTGTCATAATAGCCACAGAGATGGATAGATAGAAATATCTGCTAGTTTGCTATTTCCTGGAGACTAAATGTTATGTTACTCTGCCTATAAGGTAAAGAAAAAATGTGGTACAGCTGTGTTGTTTTGCCCCATGCCTCCTCCCTTCCTTTAAAGCTGACCAGGCTTGATTTCCTCCTGGGGAAAAAGAGAAGTGACTTCAGCCTGGTAAACTTGAATTCAGTTTCTGGATTGCATCAAGAATTCTGTGGAAAAATTGCCAGATGTGTAGCATTGTTGCTATTGCTTATCAGCAAAACATTGTTGTCTTATCCGCTCAAGTATAAAATAATCATTTCTGTCCATATTTTTGAAAATCACCTAGGTTGAGTCTGTGGCTGTCGGTTTGTCAGGTTGCAGATAGGGTGAGCATCAAGCTGAAAGCTTTTCCAGAGTCTTTCCCATGTGTTTTATTTACTAGTGGCTCTGTACTTGCTAACATCTGTAACCAAAACAATATACTTCAGGTTGGCATAATTCCTGTGTTAATTTGTTTTGATGAAGTTGGAGGAGAGGAAACAAAGAAAACTGAGAGTCAATTACTTTCCATATTTTTTCAGAAGGAAATTGTGTGCTCCTTGTCACTCTTCTCCTTTCTGCCTTTCCATCTTTCTGCTGTGCGCATACCTAGACTTAAATATGCTTTCAGATCTAGAAATAATTAGCATAGTGTAATTTCTTGCATAGTGCAGCCTATAGCAATTCCTAGGTGAAAGCCTGTGTTGAAGTCAATAGCTTCCAATTGGCCTGGAGCAGTAATTTTCAGATTTTTAACCTCTGTGGATCAGTCAGCGACTGTGGAGGTGATATCTAAGAAGTGCTTTTTTCTTTCAAACCCTATATGTACAAGTTTGCACCTTGAGTGGAAATTTTAAACTGTTTTTAAACTAAGAAACATTGATGACCTCTAAGTTGGAATTTTTCAGAAAGAGATAGTGCCTTTAAGGTAAGTGACTGATAATGGGTGATGTCCCTGAGTAAGTTCCCCTGCTTCATCGTCCCTGTGTTGATGTGCTTTCTGCTGCACTCGAGCCTGGAGAGGAGAAGGCTTAAGTGGGGCTTAGTCCTGGCCTTCCATTACCTGCACAACGTGTGTCAGGAAAATGGAGCTGGCTTTTCACCAAGCTACGTGCTGGGAGGACTGGAGACAAGGGGCAGATTTGAAACAAGGGATTCTGCTTGGACCTAGAAGAGGCTTTTTCTGCATGAAGACAGTCGGGTGTTGAAACAGATTGCCCACAGGGGTTATGTGGTTTCCCTCATCAGAGGTTTTTGGGATCCATGTGGATAAAGGCCTGGGTGACCTGGTCTGATCTCCTAGCTGACCCTGCTTTGAGCTGGAGGCTGGAACTCCTGAAGTCCCTTACAGCCTGAATTACTCAGTGATTCTACAATAATTTGCTTAGTTTCTTCTGTTGACAGTGTATGTCTCTGCTAAGGGCAGATAATCTGCTATCAAAGGATTCTTGGTGTAGGTATTAGATGATCTGTTTGAGAGAAGATTAGTTAATCCTGTGGTACTGGTTCCATTGTGTTCCTAGAAAGTGCACGCAGGAGAAAACTCCTGGCTTTGTAAGTTTTAGTGGCAGTAGAAAAGATTGAAGGAGAAATAGTTGAAAGACTGCTTACTGCTTTACTTTTTTTTCCTTCTCAGACAGGCTAAAGACTGCTCTGTTTGTCATTGAGTGTTCAAAAATATATACGTGGTAGAAGTTGCATGTACAACAGGAGCTGAAACAACTGAGGGTTCTTCCATTGTCCGTATTTGCTCCTGTTAATCAGTAGCGAAGGGTGCAGCAACTGATGGTCTAGACCATGTTTGCCAAGGCTCCACGAGTACCTCCGGGCCAATGGCACCGGTTTAAAGCGAGCATTGGTGCTCTGTTGTTAAGCTGATCTTCTCATCTTCCAGAAAACAGCCTGCCAGCTTGATGTTTTTTAACTTTGCTGCAGTGGTGTGTAGAGCCAGCTTTAATATTTGGGGAGTGTGGTTTTTGTCCTCAGATTACTTATGGAAGTAGTGTGGTCATACTCAGAAACTGGTGAATGGTGATCTTTTTCCCCCCTTCACTAGCAAAGTTTGAAGCTTTTATCTTTAAATTGTCTTTCCTTGATTTTCTGCAGATCAGAAGGGCTTTACTGAGCTTACTTGCTTGTGATGGTTGTTCTTAGATTCCTTGTAGCTTGCTTCTTGCATGTGGCAATCCCTGGGAGTCCAACCTGCAATGTAAATTGCTAAAAAATACTACTTCACTCGTTATTGCTCATACCTAAATAGTAGTTTGCATTGACATTTTCAGAAAATGTATGGTTCTTATAGAAATGCTGGCACACCAGGCTTGAATGACAAAACGAAGTCTTTTTGAAATTGATAGCAGTAAGCTTACATATGTCCAGGTCTGATAATGCAGTAACCACAACTGCTGGTTGAAACAATTTTGGCCTTTCCCTGTGCTGCAGAGATGTGATGACAGTCCACCTCCTCCAAATGTTACTAGTGCTTATATGTTTCAGGGAAGGCGATCTGTTTGTTTGTCAGCGGATGCCAAGGTAAAAAGGTGGCTTTTCCTCAAGTTACACCTCTGGGTAGCTCTGGTGATGCCACTTGAGCAGAAGGATGGACTTCGTGCTGCAGCTGACAGAGAATCACCTCCAGGTTGTTTCATGGTTCCTTGTTTGTTGAAGGAAGCAATGGGAAGAGTTTTCAGCCAGAGCTTTTGCAAGAATGGGTCACGTAAGGACTGTGCTATGGGCCGTCTTGGTGTGTTCATCGTGATCTCGCATGCCCCAAGTCAAGGAAGAGAAGGAGGAGGGATGACTGTAGGTATCACCTAAGCTGTGACAAGCAATGGGAAAGATCCTCTCTTTCTGTATTTTGTGGACAGAAAATCTTCTGCCTGAGGCCAGTGTAACCTTAGTCTAATTCCAGGATGTTCGTGGCCCACGTGAAGTCTCCTTTCTCTTCCAGTCCCCCTCTGTCTCATACCTTCTTTCTTTCCTGCTTGGTGCTACTACAGTCTGGATCATGCAGCTTCGCTTGGTGTCGGTGCCATCTGCCACGTGCCAAAGCAGATGGGGCCGAGACTAATTCAGGCAGTCGTCTGCCTCCTGGAGCAGCGTGGCTGGTGGCACAGGATGTAACGAGCTGGAGCAGCCCAAGGGGGAAGGGGGGGAGAGAGAGAGGCTTTGGGATGCAGAGTAGCGTAACCTTAGGGGGTTTGGCAAGGTTGAGCAGCAACAGAAGCACGGGGCAGTGATGCCGTGATGGTGGGGCTGTGCGGATGTCCTGTTTGTGTTGGTGGTGGCTTTGCGTTTAGGAAAGGCTGGTGTCATGGTGAACTGGGAAGCCTTGCGTGGTATAGGTACGAATTCCCTCTGCTGTGCCGCAGGGCGCTGAAAGCGGGAGCTGCGCTGTGGGGTCAGGGATGCGGCAGTGCCGGGCCAAGCCTTGTGCTGGCTCCGGGAGGGATGAACACGGGGATGTACCTGGGGCCACGTACTGTGTTGGTCAAGAGCTGTAGGATGTGTGGTGAGACGTGCAGAGGGCAGGAGCTGATGCTTGGGGATGTGTCGGTGGCAAAGGAAAACTTGGTGTAGACCTCGCTGAGGGGTCCCCTGTAGAGCAGTGACAGAGTTCTGCAGTGTCGGCATGTGCCTATTGAAGGGAAAGCTGCTGGCAGCTGCAACTTTTGTGCACTGCATTGGATTTCAGCTTGAACCCTGATTGCTGGCTGGTATTAGAGGTGGGGATAAATTCCATAATATGGGCAAATTCTAAGAACTTTAACAAGTAATGTGAGTTAAGTATTACACTCCAATGGAGCGTACCGGTAGCTCAGCTTTGCTGCTGCGTTTCTGGAAAGAAGGTGTTAATCAAATGGGCTGTGATGTCCTTAAGTGGATGCAATGAAGTAGGCTTGGTTTGAAATGACAGAGGGGAAAAAATAATTAGCTTAATGAAACTGTCTCCTTTTTCTGTGGGGATTTAAGGTGGGATATCCAATAATACTCTTATGCAGTGGTAACCTTCAGCAGGTGTCTTTAAAAGGACTGGTGATGCAGCATATTAGGTGCTTTCTAGCTTACTGAAACTGTTTTTTTTTCTGGTTTTAATATTTGAATACAGGGGCAAGAATATTCAGTTAACTTTGAGTTATGGATAGATCTGTTTGATCTGTGTTGTCCTCTTGCTTGACAGCATCAGAGCACGTGCATTCTTCCTTGCTTTGCAATGAGCGCTGAAAGCCTTTTATTACGCACGTACGTTACGTATCTGATTAAAACAGCCTGATAAATGTAAAGGATTGTATCTCACTGGAGGGACTGGACTTGATGGCACAGAAGACCATTCCTATCTCGTGTGTTTTCTCTAAAGTTCATATGCAGAGCTATTGAGGAAGAGGTGACAAATCAGAAAAGGAAAATAAACCTTTTTGGGGATAGTTGAGAGTATGTTAAACAAAACCATATATGAATGGCACAGGGGAAAAAAGGCAAGGTCATAGAATTAATCGAGGGTTATTAATTTCAGTAGTATTTTCTGAGTTCAGTTCTCACTTCTGACAAAGCCAACATTATGACTTGTCAAATTTATACTGATTTATTTAATGGTGGTATTTTACCTACCAAAATGCAAGTATGTTTTTAAGAAGGATGTAGTAAGCTTGCATACTAATTTTAGTTTTAGAAACCATAATACTACTTTCCATATTTAAAATTCAAATCCTTTAATTTCTGACAGTCTTAAAGGCTTTCTCAGTTTCAGGATTGAACAGAAGGCGTCTGATGCTTGCATGAGGCTGTCGTGACTTGAGCTGCAAGTCTCTGGGTCTGGAGGAGATGCAGGGCTAGCGTACAACTTGATCTTAGGCTTGTATGATGGTGCAGTGAGCTTTTAAGGGTGAATATGCATCATCTATGGGGGGGGGAAGATATTTCACTTAGAGCTAACGTTTTTTAATGTCAGAAGAATAAGGTGGTGGTTGTTTGCCATTTACTAGTTCATCTCAATGCTACATGTGTCTGTTTAACTAGATTTGCACTTGAATGTTTAGGAAGGATATCTGATACTTAGCTCCACTCCATGAATTTAGATGAAGCGATGATGGGCCATAGAAACTAAATAGAAGTGATTTCACTTGGACTGTTTGCTCTACCAAAGCCACCGCCCTGCCACCCCAAACTACGCACTTATAGGTACCTTCAGGTCTGGAATGCAAACAGCAGACTTAAAAATAAAAAAGTACTAGTGCTTCTGGTTTGCTGAGCATGGCATGGGAGTCTTCTCTAACAGCAGGAAATACAGGGGGGAAGTGCAGCGAGGACTTCAGAAAGCTCCAGCAGAAGCTGGGAAGGAGACTGCAGGCTGGCACGCTCATGTGTGATCCAGGCTTTCCTCCTCTCTCCTGTAAGCACGTGTTTCAGAAGACCCGTGCAGTGGCTGTGCTGGAGTCTGCTGCTTTGTGGAGGAGCTCCCAGCTTATGTCCCCTGCTGGGATGTGGAATAGCACAGGCTGCGAGCTGCCCTGCCGGGGTTCTTCATCTTCTGCTTGCAAGAAGCATTGGCAGCTTGTGCTTGGGCGTGGTACAAAGGTGAGGAAGTGGTAGCAGAAGCATAGAGGTATCCGGAGGGGTGGACGTGCTGTATGTCACTGAGGTGGACTGCAGTGTGCGCAGAGAAGATTACAAGGGAGGCTTGAGGGATAAAAAACAGGAAGGTTTTCTGAAGTTGGGGTGGATGGCTGCTTTCCTGTCTTCTCTTGAGATGAGGTAATGCTCATCTTCAGGAGCAAACTGGGAGGGATAGGCAGTTGTTTCAAGTCCTGGGAGAGCACCATGAGGCCCATCTGCTTCTGATGGCTGTAGCCCAGGTGGTCTCCAGTTTTGGTCCTGTTCCCTAAGACTGTTCGCTAGTGTGCGGTGGGCATGGGTGCATCTCGGCCACCCATGGAACAAAAGCAGGACTACAACAGGGGCTCAGCTACAAGCAAGTCAAAATCAATCCCTGTGAGTTTGCTTAGGTACTATTTTTTTCTTCTCTTGTCAACTGCAGTGTAGAAAGGGTGGTATTAGGGGGATACGAGGTGATAAGAAGGCTGTCTTGATGGCAAATGGTAGAAATCCTAGCCTGTGGCACATTAAGAATTCATCAGAGCGAGGCTGTTGTGACAGAGGGGGACAGGATAATGACACAGAGCCAGAATGCTTGAGCCCACAACAGTCTCTGGACTTTCCTTCAATTCTAGATCCTGGGCTTTCTTCTGGAAGATGTGTGGGTGCCTGTGAGGTCTGTCCTGACAGGCCTGTAAGTGAAAGTCCCCTATTGCCTGTTTTGGTTCATTATTGGTTGTAGGGGGAATTAAAGGGCCAGTGCAAGGAGCTCGTGCAGGCGTAGTTCCCGTGGGATTATTTGGGACGTTCTTAAAACCTAGTGTGCTTGTCCAAGTGCAGGACCGAGGGACCTCAGCAGCTCTGTTGTGTGGGAAATCTTTGCTACGGCTGGGGAGATTTGTTGGCAAATCATGCTTGTGCTGCTCAGGCACAGCCTAGACCTGTTCTGTGCCAGGGGAGCTTCAGATAAATCTTCTGAGGTGTGGGATGAAGGCTGCTTGAAAACAAGGAAGTGATGTTAAGGAGGTTTTCTTTCAAAGTAAATCTTTTAATACAAGCTGAAGTTAATTTCTGCATCTGCTCCAGGTTAGGCTGGTGTGTGGCAATCATGGCTATGCAGTCAATGCAACTTTTTCACCTGTGAAGTAGCAGCTTTAAGTTGTTTGGGGTATGTGTGTGTTTTTGTTTTTTGATCCTTTTGTATTTGGTTGGATTTTTAATTTGTGGTCTTTTCCTAGTGGAGTGACCACGCTGCGTAAAACTCCTTTAGCTTGAGTCATGTACTGCAAGTACTTGTGGAGCAGGTGTGATGGTGGGTGATGCTTGGCTGCAGATCTCTTTGGAGCAGTTCAAATGTTACTTATGGCAACAAGTCTTTGAATTTTTATTCTACTTTAGGGCACAGGGTTCCTGGGTTTGATGTTGACTGTGACTAGGTGGTTGATGCTGAACTGGGGACATTTCAAAAATGGGATAGATACGTTTTTGTCAAGTTAACTTCTGGTCTCAGACCATCATTCTGAGGTTGCATTTGAAACCTTGCATGCAGCTGGCATCAGGTGGATGCCAAAAACTGCAAAGTCCTTGGTGTGGTTTTGTGGCACATCATTGCAACCAAAGCTCCCCCTGCTGAGCCTCTCCTCTTTCACGGGCTACAAAGCAGCCTTTTCTCGGTAAGGATAACCACCTTTTGGCACGCTGTGCTGTCCTGTTCTCTGCCCTACGGCCATCAGCTATTCTCTCCCTTAAGTGGTCTGGGTATCTAAACTCTTGACAGTCGTTCTTGGTTCCTATTTTGCTTTGGTGGCTGAATTGATCTCCCTGAACACTTGCATGCTACCTCCTGGTACACCATTGATCTATCTAAAAGAGGATATTTGCTCTTCTGTAAGTCTGGCCAAATTTGTGTAACCTAAAAACTTCTGGCCTAGGGTTTGAACCCATTTCAGTTCCCATTTGTATGAGTAAAGTTCAAATGGTCAAAAGCCTAAAATAAGAAAAGAGCTTTCTTGTCTGACTGCACAGAAAGCCAGGCCTGTTCATGCTTGCTGTGGAGACTCTATGAATGTTTTTTGCTTCTGTTAGGGATTTGACAAATTTCAAGCAGGTATGTGAGTAACATTTAAAGGAAGCCAAAATAACCATCGTGTCTTGTGTCCTAAAACAGAATTTCATGTCTTAGATGCTTTCCAGACTTGCACTGCAATACAGACCTGTAGCTCAGGGGTTCCTGGTCAGGTATTGCAAAACGAGACTAGAGGCTGGCAAATCTTGACATTTAGCCAGTGTAACTTAAAATAAACTCGGATCTTCAAATGTAATGTAGTGTTTTAACTTTAAAGCACTATCAAGATAAAAAATGTATTTACTTTCTTGAAAAAAATTAGCGGAATGGTAGAACTGTACTGATCTGCACTGATCTCGCATGACAGTTTCTAGATCTGAGTCTGTCTGGTCTGCTGCACATGCTGTATGCTTAATCCTCTAAAACAGAGGAACTTGCGTTCACAAATGTTTAATACATTTTGCGCTTCCAGTACATTCGCTGGGAATTTCAGTGTCGCACTCACCAAGTGACTGCAGAGACCAATCCTATATACTGTTTCAGGAATAAAACAAAGAGGTGAGGAAAAACAATCGTTTCAATGCTGACACAGCCAGGAACCCATCCCTGGGAGGGATGGACTCTTAAGTAGCTTGCCAACTGCCACGACTCCAAGGAGGAATCAATCGATCTGGAGAGAGGGCTCTTTTGGTAAAGTCTGTAGGAGCAGCACACCCAATATAGCTCAGATGTGGAGAGGTGGAAACAATCACAGACTGGTAGCTTTTAGTTGAATGTTCTTTTAGTTGGGGTAAATCTTAATTTTATCACCACATCTTGAAGTTACTACAGGCTCAGAGATAAAACATTGAGTATACTTCAGCTTTAGTGGCAGGATACAAGAGGAAAGCAGGTCTTAAAGTAAGCTTGTGTAATGCAGATAGCTAGTGGAAGTGAATTCACACCTATTGTGTACCACTGAAAGGACTCTCTTCCTCAGAGGGACCTGTGGATGGTGGAATGCGGGAGGAGGAGCTGAATAGGTAAATGAAAGCCACTTGCAAACTATCCCTATTAACACTTCAGTTGTTTACAGTGAATGAGATCAAGTCAGAATAGCAAGAGCTAGCCAGCTTTCTCAGGTGGTGCCATTTTTGAAATATGTGAATATAAGGCAGTAACGTTTACTCATCTTGGTTCTTGTTCTCCACTTCTGTGTGCAAGTTGTGACCTCTCACTGAAATAGCTCTAGAAATCGCCAAATACTCTAATAAGAAGTTAAACCATTTGGTATCCAAGATTTTTATTTCACAGATGTCTAGGATGCAGAGATGAAGTTTGTCCTACTTTTTTTCTAAAGAAAAATTTTGACCAGATGAGATGGTCTGTGTTCACTGGTGCTTAATACACAAGCCACGTGTTATGTTTATGTGATTGTTCCTTCTGATGATTTCTTGTTTTGTTTTACAGTCTCTGGCTTTAGGTGAGGATTCAGAATGGGAGACAAGCCTATCTGGGAGCAGATTGGGTCCAGCTTCGTACAACATTACTACCAGCTTTTTGATGCAGACAGGACTCAGTTAGGAGCAATATATGTAAGTATCCAGAAGAGGAGGCTGGGGCCCTGTCCTGTTGTCTGTCTAGACTTCCCTGTTTTGATGTGTGGGAATACACAGGGTGGAATGGTGGGTTTTATCCTGACTCCAGAATATCAGTCAGTGCAACTGTGATTGCTGAACTTGTACTTTTGCACTTTTACCTTCTGTTTTGAGCTTTGTCTGCCTTGTCTGTAGGCAGTCAGGCTCATAAAACCCCTGGTTGGCTGTAGACAGTGGCTTGCAGAGTGAGAGGCTGGTGGTTATCCTGTGATGATATCCTCTGTAACAGCAAGTGTGCTAGCCTTAGTTTCCCATTAATTTACAGTCTTGGATTTGCTTGCACACCTCTTGAAGTGGGATATGATTTTTTTTCTGAGTCCTGCTGTGTGTTTAGCAGTACTTGAAGGTGTTTCTTGGATCTCGTGATGTATTAATCGTCAGAATGGTAACTTGAGTTTAAATTTTTTAAATCCAGCTTAAATATTTAAGCTTGGTTTAAACTTAAGCTCAGTTTAAATTTCTTCAAAAATTAATTTTTTACTTTGTTCCTTATTTGGGGCAAAATAGACTTTGTTTCCAAAACTGAAGCCTGTAACTAAAAGACCTGAGGAACATTAGCTTGTAGTTTTGGGGGAAGACGCCTCCAGAATATGCAAAGTGCTCTGCGTGTGGAGTTGATTACTGGTGGTGAGGAATGCTATTGGGTGGCCGAGCTGTTTCAGCAAGACACTCAAGTCCTACAAGTCTTCTAGCAGCATGTCCTGTTTTTCTGACCCTTGCTGGATGAATCATATGAAGCTTCGCCAGCTGTTGCAGGAATGCCATCTGATGCCCCTCCCTACACCTCAGCAGTCTCCCCCAGTGCTGTTAGCATTTGCTCTTTAGATTCTTAAGTATTTGCTATCTGCTAGACTGTTGCCTTGTTTTGACCAAGAATCTGTGGACAGAGAGCCCATAAAGCAGGAAAAACAGGTAGCCGGTGTTTAATCCACGGCTGTAAATATGAAGGCAATAAGCAGTTCCTGTCATGCTATTAGCCAAATGCTTTAAATCCTCAGAAGACCAGTAATAAGTACAGACTAATTAATTCTGGAAACGTGGCCATCCACACAATGAACTCCGGTGCTTTTTTCCACCCTTAGGGCCTTTTTACCTTTCGTCATTCAATGGAGGTACCTATGCAGGAGTAGACAGCGTGTTATGCACTGATGTAGTGTTTTGTGGATTTCATAATCCATGGAGGATGGGACCCTGTTTTGTGTGGCTAAAAATTGCTTGAGTTAAATGAGCTGGAGTACTAAGTTCCTGTGTTGTTTTGCACTTACCTCCCTGCAGTTGTTTTGCAGGAAATGCTGTAGTAACTTCTTTGCTCTGCTTTGGGTGTGTGGCTCCTTATAATAAACATTTTCTTAATTTTTATGCTGTTTTCTCATCTATAGGGCTTTTGGGATAGAGGAGGAGATGCTTTTTGTTCTGGAAGGAGTTGCTCCCAGCTTATTGATACAAGTGGCTGTGGAGGTAACCTATAGCAGAGAGTTAGGTGGATGTTAATTAGGTACACTGTGAAGTTGCAGTTTGTTTTAGAGCTTGTTTCCCTCACCAACTTCATCTGTCTTCTGCAGCTCTTTGAAACATCAGGAGGGTCCTGCGCCACAGTGTGCTTACCTGCCGATTGCTGAAGTGGATTCAGTAAGGCAGATTCTGGGTCTTTGTGGCTTTCCATATTTGAAGCTTATAGTTAGAATGCTGGAGAGAGTGGCCTTATTCCCTGGTGCCATCACCTTGCTTCTCAAGTGATCGAAGTCAGGGTTGATGTCATACAAGATGCAAGTGATGTCAGCCAGAGGCTCTTGCTGAGTGACTGGTTTATACAATCCAGGCTTAGTCTGTTTCCTCCTAAAAGGGACATGTCTGAACTTAAGAGGTGGTGGTGTTCAAGGGATCTTAACCATCCTGCATTTGGTTGCATCTGTGACCCTGAGATGCTTCATGCTGTTGCTCCTGGTCCCCTGCTTTGTTCTTTTGGCTCTTGCTGCAGTGTATTGTTCCCTGCCTCAATACAGTGAGGGACCAGAAGCTTTTTTAGAATGGGTGTGACTGTGTTGTGCAGGCTCAGCACGCTTGTTGCCTGAAGGAAGTGGCTTTTAGGCGTGGATCAAAAACAGGACTTGGAAAATCTACCGGAACGTACAAATGGACTTCTTTGGAGCCTGCCATTTTCTGCTGAGACATTGAGAACTTCAGTGAGATTTGAAGATTGGATGGGAAGAACCAAGAACTGTGTTGCTTGAGGTGTTTAAACTCAAAGATGTGGAAGGAGTAGCAATCTATGATAGGTTGAAAAAGAACTTGGGCTGTCATAGAGAGGATGAGGGTGCTGTTTGGAAATGGCAGCAGGCGGACTTTAAACTCGGGGAAGATGTTTTAAATTTAAGACTTTTTGCCAAGGTTCAAAACGATCTGAGAAGGCAGAGCTATGTAGGTATGAATTAGGATGTTATGACTCTGGTTTAAAGAGAGTATCCTAAACTGAATATAAAGTTTCTTGCCTGTTGCTGTTGTGCCTGACTTAGCATGCTCAGTACATACTCCCTCATATGCTGGAAGAGCTTATAGACTGAAGCGTCTCAATCGTTTCATGCCGCACAGGATGGTCTGTTAAATCTTTACAGGCGTGTTCTACTTCTCTGGGTGTGAGTAGGATATGCAAATTGGTACCTTAGTTGAAAAAAAAGTGTGATGGTACAACTCATTTTATCAAATTTCTTCATATGTTTTTGTGTGCTTGAGTCGTGTCCATACCTTTGGATTTTCTTCTGAAAGCTAACTTTCATCCAAATGCAGGAACTTTTTTGCTGGTAGAATCATGATAATGAATTTTAATGTACTTAATTTCCAGTTGATTATTCTAAACTCTTTCAATTGCTCTTTGTGGTTTCTTTCCACCTCCCTTTGAGGCAGTTGCTGAATAGCTGGATTCTAAGAATACATGCCAAGTAAGCAAAGACTCTTACCAAGATTGCTTAAGGGTTACCTAAGCAGACTGATGAATTTTTTTTCTTTCCCCCCCAGATTGATGCATCATGCCTTACATGGGAAGGACAGCAGTTCCAGGGCAAAGCAGCTATTGTTGAAAAACTCTCTGTAAGTCCTTAATCCTTACCGAATGTTTTGGGAGACAGTTCTGAAGACTGTAAATTAGTTACCTCTAAATCAAGTTTTCAGACTTCAGCAGTTAAATCTAATTTTAATTTGTGCTTCCAACTTACGGTCTCCAAAAAATGTTACTTGTGGCTTAGTTCTATGTAGTGGGGAGTTCCGTTGGTGGCTCTAATGGTAGAGTGTTAGTTGACTCATTTAGTTTGCAAGTTATTTTGTGACTGCAATTGCATTTGACATTATTAATTTATTTACAAAAAGTATAATTCATAAGCTGACCCCTTGATCTGGAGGAACAAAAGGTGTTTTTTTGTTACATTTTAAGCATGTTAAGGAAGTAGCACAGCAGACTTCTTGTTTGGATCTGCGTGTGATGGAAGTTAAACACATTACTGCAGGGAGCTTTTTTTGTTTTCTGATACATAAACTGCAAATAAGTTCTGTAGTGAAGAACCTGGGTTCAGTGCAGCATTTCTCAGCTATTCAGATATGAGTAGTTCAGCGCTTTGAAGCCAGTTTCCTCTTCATCAAGTCAGAGGAAATCATTTCTTAATGTATAGAGAGTGAAACTCTCTCTCCATGTTTTATCTTTTTGAGAATTTTTATCTTTTTGAGAAAACCCATCCCTCTGTTATAAAAATGGGTGTACTTACAGGCCAACTTTCATGCACTTTGAGAAGAAAATCTTTGTTACTTGGGCACTTGTCTTGTTGCACAGTTCTTGCTCCTGTGTTTTGGAATCGCTGCTTTCATCCAAGGTATCCTTAAGTGTGAAGGCTGAGATTTGCCCTTGGTTCTGTGTTTTAGGTGCCAGCATTGCTTTTAAGATCACCACACACCTCAGAAATAGCACAGCTTGCAACTGCTCACTACTAGATGAGGTGTGAGGAGATACTCCAGCTCAAGAGTTGCTTGTTTGTTTACTTAGTGTTCCTTAGACTGCTGGGCTACCAGCCATTTAGACACCCAACCGGCTAAACATTTGCTTGGCCACGGCATCTCGGACTGCTGCCTTGGATCTGGCCCAGCGCAGATCAGTCTGTTTCCCACCAGCGTGTTTTCATCTGTCTTCCCTGTCTGTGGTGCAAGTTGGTCTTTCTGGATTCACATGCCTGCTGCATGGTCGTGGTTGGGGAGTGGAGGGATACTTCTTTGCCCCAGGGAAAGTTTTTTCTGACTGTATCTGTCTGCTTAAAGTAAGGAAGAAATGCAGTAAGATTGTTCCATGCCCTTCCACTTCCAGGGCTTGTTATGGGACTGTAGCATCTTACCCTGACTGTCTTTCAGCATAGCTCTGTCAGTGCTGAGCTGCTAGGGGTTTGTTCGCTGTTTAACCTGCATTCACCTACTTTGTGCTTCTGGAGTGTCTGAGCATGTTGAGCAGATCACTGGAAGTTTGGCACTGAAGTTCTTGTGCACTTCTACAGCCTTGTGTTCAGCTTCAAGCCCTAAGCAACAAGAG
Organism: Chauna torquata; assembly: GCA_013399475.1. Taxonomy (NCBI): domain Eukaryota; kingdom Metazoa; phylum Chordata; class Aves; order Anseriformes; family Anhimidae; genus Chauna; species Chauna torquata. The sequence goes on from VXAL01011232.1 coordinate 167,355, forward strand.
GCAGGATTTTTTTACAGCAAGAACTCTGCTGTGTAACAGCAACACTATGCACCTTTTCAACCTGCTCTGCCAGACAGTGCTAATACAGTTGGGCAAGGTTGCAAAGACACTGCCCAGCCAGCACTAGTGCACCTGTACACTTGTTGCAGAGTGGGAGCTGACACTCATGCCTTCTGTCTTAATGGGTGCTGGATTGAGGAATCATTTCAAAATAGCGCCTGTCCCCATCATTGGGGCAGCCTGTTTTGGCTTGAGCATTTGATAGTTCTGTAGTTCTAAGAGCTTTCTGGACCAGGGAAGAAGCTGGGGTAGGCAGCTTTAATGACAGAACATTTCCAGGCCTACTTTAGTGAATGGTGAGATCTCTTCACATTTTGTGGAGGCCGAATCCTGCTACAGTTTGGACATCCTGCATTAACCAAACCTACCCAAAATCTCTGCCAATCAATAAGGCCACCTTAGATATAGCTTATTGGATGCAGTACGCTTTTGTCTCAGGATGAGCAGCTCAGGTATTGTGGTGTTTGCAGGTGCCGTAGGAAGTAGCCTCAGCACTGCCAGGTTCATCAGAGAAAACCAAGGATGGACGCTGTAGCGATAGCTTGCATCTCACACCTCCTGCTTAGTCTGCTAAAATGTCAAGCAGTCTTTTCCAGAAGTGAGTTTAAGCTACCCAAAAAAACTTTATTCTTGCAGAATTTCTCTTAGCTAACTTGAAAGGAGGGTTCCACAGTTTTGGTAGTGGAAGTCCAGACAAGTTCTCAGAGGACAGTAAAACCTTTGCTTGTTGTGACTTTTCACTTGTCAGCCGCTTTTATTGTACTCTGCATGTGAAGAAATGCTTCCCTCCAGTATGGATGGGTGTCCATAAGCAACCATCCTTTTGAGGTAGTTTCCCTCTGCTAAAAATCAGTGATCTTTCCTATCAGCTGACCCTACAGTGGGATTTCTGCCACAGTATCTCAGGAGGAATAGCTCGTTTGACCGGACAGCCACTGGGGTCCTTTTCTCAGAAGGGACAGTCAGGTATTTGAAACAGGCACCAGCTTGCCCAGCCTTGTCTTTGGTTCTGTGCCCCCGTTCTGGGGTGCTCCCGAGTCTGAAGCCTTTCCTTCCTCCTGGTCTTCTCTTCCCAGTCTCACCTCTCATTGGCATCTTGTCACACTGGAAGCTGGGTTCTGGGTACGACTGCATTCATTCCTGTGCATCCCTCTGCCTTTTCAAGAGACTTTTCTTGCAGGACTTGCTCAGCAGGTACTGTTGTGCAGAGGTTATTCTAGGTTTCACAGTACTCATTTGTCAAAGGAAGGGTGTGCAGTGTCCCAGCCTATGCTTGTGCAGGCTGGGCATGCGCATTACACATTCAAGTTCAGGATGGTGACCCTGGAAAAACATTCTGCTGGTAGTTACAAACCAGTTGGCTCATTTTTTTTTCAGTTCATGGTAGGTTGGGATGATTATCCCAGCCAAGAGGAAACACTGCAGGCTTTATTCAAGAGTGTTCTTGAATAGTGTCATGCTCTGGTTAGAGGGCTGCTCTGTGTGCTTACTTTGTTTCCCTGGGTCCTGATCCTTCTACAGTTTTCTGTGTTCTTTGTTAGCCAAAGATTTAGCTTTCTGGTATTCTTCCTGAAGCCTTAAACTTGTAGGGCCAAGTCTGTACTTCACATCCTTGATAGCAGCACTCTTGTCTCCTGTTCTTATGTCTAGACCTTCTAGGAAGTCTTTCAGGCTCTTTCCACTAGAGGGTAACGCAGAGCTTGTCAAAGTGCATGTTTGTGTCTGTCTTAGCTGGTTGTCAGTAAAACAGAGCAAAGTCAAAATGCATTCTGCAGGTTTAAATGACCACATGCTGCTGTCCTATGCAGTGCATTGACCGTGGGTATCAGCCACACGATCACTCAGAGCTCCACCCATGCCAAACTGCTGCTTGTAAAGCATCCAGCACTAATCCAACTTTTGACAGAAGAACAGTGTCAGAGTTGTGTCCGTGTGACAGTACTCTCGAGATAGCAAATATCAAATATCTAGGGTACTTGGAGTCATCAGTGGTTGGAATGTGAATGTGGCCTAAGTTGAAAAAGGAGGATTGCTCTTCACTGTCTGATGTTTTTCAAGGTGTGTACCTTGCACTCTTGACTCAGACATGCTCATAGCTGCTATGTGAACATGGAAAGCTTTTTTCTTCTCAATATGTGTGCTTTTGCTCTCCTGCTCCTCTTGCCTCCTGCCTGGCACATCGCAACTGGCAACATCTTTGCTGTTTTGGTTCCTCTCAGGTGCTATTATTAAGGAAAGAATCAAATGGGAAAAGTGGATATGAGGAATTTAAGTCTTGAACACTGTTTCTTGATCAACCACCATTCCCTTCTATTTATAGCCACTTCAAGGAAGAAGCAAATTCAGAGTTGTCTGGTAAAACCCCGAGTATTAGATCATACTCTTTCAATGCAGTTCAGAGCAGAGAAGCTGTCTGCTTTCATCATGTTAACTTCCTGCTTGTAGATGAACTGAAGCTTTTTAAGACTATGTAATTAGACTAGGAAAAGGTGCTAGTTAATGTATATGGTGACATTATTTCATGTATTGGTGCTTTAAAAATACACAACTGTTATGATCAACCCAGCTGAGTAGCGTTGAGTTGCAACAACTCTCCATGCAGCAGTACTAAAATAGTCTAATACTTCATAATGTTGGATTTGTTTTGTAAGTTAAATAATACAATGATTCCATATTCTGTGTGTTTGCTTTCTTCTCATTATAGAGCCTCCCTTTCCAAAAAATACAACACAGCATCACAGCACAAGACCACCAACCTACACCTGACAGCTGTATACTCAGTATGGTAGTCGGACAGCTTAAGGTAAACCCTTTCCATTAAAGGCTAACAAATGCTTATGTCTTAGATTTTTGCAGGATGCTAAATCTTATTTCTGGAAAAAAAAATGCTCCCATAGTTGGGGAAGGAATTCTGGTAAGCTTGCATTGGGATGTCATTCTTCTCTTCAAGATTGTCAAGTAACTGCTCGTCCCTTCAGATAACTAGCACTAGGTAAAATCACCTGTAATTTGACAGTCATTTGTCCGTGTCCAGCAAGGTACCATGGTTTTTACTATGTACACAAGTATCATATGGGCTGTAGAAGCATCAATTTGCAGGATCAGGAGGGTTGTCCTGGAATCTGTAAAATCTCCTGTATGTAAAGTCAGTTGTAGGCAGAACTTGCTCACAGTGGGCAATGTTTATTTTAAGTGTGAAATCACCATAGTTACATTTATCAGAGTTAGTTTTGTCAGGGTTTGGTCCAGGCACACTGTCAAGTCAGGACTCCAAAGCCATCCAGCCTTTAGAGTTACTTTGGTCCCAGTTTCTCTTAATAGCTGTTTAGACTTCCATTTCCTATTAACTCTGAATGGTGCTTCTGGTATCAAAACCTTCAGGCTTCCACCAAACATGCTGTTAACTAAGCCAACCTAGGACTGAAAGTTTGAATCTGCTTGCTTAGCTATTCCCCTTCATTTTTTGGGTATCCACTCCTAAGGCTAACATAGATAGCTTTGGCTCTCATTAAAGTTGCTCCTGCTTCCAAGCTGCAAGTTGGATTCCCGCTTTCTCGTTGCTCACTCCTGCTTGCACATATTCCAGTGAGGAAAGACAGCCACGTGTGGCCACAGAAGGCACTGAATTGCAGGGTAGGTGTGAGGTCAGACATGCTGATCTCATCTGTCTGACTCCTGGGTGTGCACAGAACTCAGTGATGTAACCAAGGCTCCTTTTGAGCCAATGTCTTGGGCTGGTCACAGCTGCATATGGCTATGCACAGTCATGTTTTTAAGGTTATTGTGTAATCACCAAACATCACAGCTTGCAACAGTGATTCTGTGGCAAGATAGGAAGCTTCTTAAATTCTGTAGAGCTTCTGAGTTTTCTCATCCTTTAGTACAATCATTAGAATGGTAGATGCAGTCTGAGAGCTTTTCATAAATAGCATTTCTTGGAGTAGTATTTCTTACTGTGCTGTTTTAATCCTCTGAATAACTTCAGCTTGTTGAGCCATGTTTGAATAATTTAGAGATCACATGATAGTGCATCTAGTTACTTGGAAAGAACATACTGGGTTAATATATGGCCAATGTCACTATGAAATCCAGCTTGTTTGTGAATTTTCATTAGGAGAGGCATCTTTTTTTTCCTCCATTCTTCACATTTGAATCTTCAGTTTTGGCTTTAAAAAGCATAGTTCAATGATTGGAAATGCTGCTCCTCACTGAGAAAGTGTCCACAAATTTTTTGGAGTTTTTGCTTCTGCCTTGTGTGATGCTCATGGTTACAGATGGACAAATGAAATACTTAGCAAGTCTCTAGCATGATGTACATAGTAACCACTTCTACCAGCACATGAACCTGGCTGTCCTACTTAGCAACTGCTTTTTCTTGTGCATGCATGCTAGCTGTCATTTTAGTACATCTTAGTGCTGTTGTAGATAAGGTAAAGTGACGGAGAACAGGGTTCAGTAAGTAAGTAACTCACTAGAGTTGGTAAGTAACTTAACCCACCTATAGTTTGGGTTGAACAGGATATGCTGTAGCACAGGAATGTGGAGCTGCATACTTAATTTCATTTAAAGGTAACCATCTTAATGGTGTGGCTGTTCTGCACAGTTCCCATTTCTTTGTCTCAAGGAACAGTAGAGAAATTTGCACAAGGAAGAGGTCTTTCAGGACCATCAGTAGCAGGGTTTGAAGAGAAAAGCCCTGCTTTCTGTTTACTATTCAGTTGTCCTATTCATGCAACTGAGCCAAATTCTTGGAAGCTCAGTACAATTATTGTATATGCTTTTGAATTCTCTATTTGCAAAATTTGCATTGTTTTATGTAATGAAGGAGCTTGCATAATGTTTTTGTTAAAGTAACACAAGAAAGTAACCTAAAGTACCTGTAACACGCTGTTTCTAAGAAGTTATTCTTGGCATGATGCTTAAATGGGTTTTCAGAGGACTCAGTTGATCGAATTGCTAGTCTGAAAAGTTCACTGGAAGCTCATTCTTAAGTGAGCTGTGTGCATCTTGGCATTTCTTCCTTAAGCCATTGTATTTTGTTTGTGTTTGGTTTTAGGGCGAGAAAAATCAAACAAAATACTTGAGCAGTAAAACTTCATATTCTCCCTGCATATGCTGTGGGGTGAACTGTTACCAAATTGTCACAAAGCCTCAGCTCTATTAGCTATACAGGAACTGCGCTGAAGAAATAACAGGGCCAAGGACTACTTTTGTCAAACTCTTTCCTTTACCGCAGCATTATGCCTTAAGAAAACCTGCAAATTTTTTATAAATCCTTTGGCCTCTCCTTTTGGAGAGGGATTTAACTGTGGTCGGTTAAAATCATACTGCCCTTTGACAAAGCCAGGATGTGTATCTGCTTCTGTGCTGCTCCGGTCTACAGCTTAGCATGCAAATACCAATATGACCTGTAAAAATGCAGAATCTTTTGGAGCAGATAACCAGCACTCAGGGATTGGACACAACAGCTGCTTGGAGAAGACACGAGTGTAGTAGAGCGTTTGCGTAGGGTGAACGGTGCCTCCAGTGAGGGTCAGACTCACTGTCAGAAACAGTACAGTAACTGCTTCCATTGAAAAGCGTATTTTCAAGTGAACATGCAAGATCCTCTTTAATGGATGTTGCGATAGGTAGTATTGCTTTTAATCCTTATGTGGAGGGATTAATAAATGTATCTCCACGTATTCTAATTCTGTTCTCATCACTTTTTATTGCTGTTCATTGTCTAGGTGGGTGCTTCCTTACTTCAACTAGGAAGATTAAGCATCAGTTTAAGCCTTCAGGAGTGAGTTTTACTTGGTGTGATGCTAGTTCACCAATGTTCATCCAGAATGTTACCCAGTATTTTCAGTGTGCTTCACCTAGTAACATATTTCTCCTCCTGTCATGCTCAGGCAGATGATGACCAGGTTCTAGGCTTCCACCAAACCTTTTTGTTGAAAAATTTTCAAGGTGCCTGGGTGTGCACCAATGAAGTCTTCAGGCTAGCCCTCCACAACGTTTAACCTCTGCCTTACCTCTGTTCCCTGCAGTCCTCGCTGTCCTGGTTGAGTAAGAAGTGCTTTCTTCTCGCTCTTCTGTCAATTGAGCTCGTGGTGGCTGAGAAGCATGGCTGTGGCTTGCACATTCTCAGAGCAATGTTGGAAGATCTGCAGCTCTACCTGAGTGTGAATTTTGAAGTGTTTGTTGCAGAATTAATTGTGAATAACTAATTGTTATGCAGTGTTACTTAGTCTTAAAAGGGAAAGGAAATTTGCAACCCAAATCACTGGATGTTTTTGTTACGCATGGTGGGTACTCAAAGCATTGCTTACAGCCTGTTAAATGAGGCTTAACATCTGAAAGAACCTGTTATCTTTAAGTAGCCTCTCCTTTGAGATGAAGATAGCTGCAAGTATGCACTTCAGTCAGCAGTTTCTGTGGAGTGCTGGTGAAAGTAAAATTGTTTCTAAATGATTCTGATTCTATTCTGTGATTCTTTCCAGACAAGAGGAGAAAAGTTGTTTTTCTGCTAGTGCAAGGGTGATGTTTCTTTTTTTTTTTTCCAGCTAAACTTGGATTACAATGGTTCTGTGAGTTGAGGACTTCCTACAGTTCTGGGCCTCAGGGCCAGAAGAGATGTAGAAAAACTGGAAGGAGTTAAAAAGCTGCCAAGATTACCAGTGTTTCAAAGCTTGCTGAGCCTGGAGAGGAGGTGGCTAAGGACAATTTACTTGCAGTGTAGATGGAAAGTAGTTTAGTATTTCCACTGCTTACTGGTAGTTGACTATCTCCGGCAACCTGAAAGCAAATTCTTGGTGGTGTAACAGTGTAACAAGGGACAGTGGCTGCAAACCATAGCTTGAGAGGTTCATATTGGACACAAGGGAAAACTTTCTCATCAGAAGGGTGAAACGCTGAGAACTTTTGCCTGAACGCTGTGAAATCCTCATTCTTGGAGGCTTGGAAGACCCTGTCAGACAAAGCTGTGGCTGGTGCAGTGCTGCTGGTAGTCCTGCAGTCCTCCTCTAGTGTGAGGCTGGACTGGAAATCAGAGGATCCTTCCAATCTGATTCTGTGATTTTTGCTTTTAATTCAAAGGTGTCATGAAAGAATTGAAACTACATGAAGGAAACCTTCGTAGGGAAAACGAAGGCCCTGGGTTTAAAGCCTATACTCACACCTGGAATGCAAATTTTGAGTTGGACACAGGTGAATTTGGAGTGGACAGTAAGGGTAAAGAGTTTCCGTGAGGCTATTTGAGCTGTGATGAAAGTCCCAAATAAAATGGGCTTGGATTAGTCTGTACCTTCTAGAGCATCTCAAGCATATTGACTGTGGGTCTTGGTCTTTGCTAAATGTTAATAGCATGTATTCAGAATTTTAGGAATAGCCTATAAATTATTTCATCTGCCTTGAGTATAGTCTAGGATTTTCCTTGTTTTTAGAGAGTGTTGCTCCTCCATTTTATGAAGACATAACATGAAAGGAATAAAAGCAGCAACATGTGACTTCATTGTGGGAGTTGGCCATATGTAGAACAGCAGGTGTTTGGGAAGAACTCTTAATCTTTTCTCATATGTCCAGTCCTGAATTACATAAGGAAGAAATTCCCCTCAAGCCAAAGCGCTAACAGCTGGGGTGCAGCTGTGCTTACCACACACTGAGGACACCTACTATAAAACCAGTGTGTCGGTGATCTCTTTTTGCAGAGGTACATTTTTAATGTACACTCAAGTCAGTAATGAGCAAACTCACATTTGGTGAAAACTGCTTAGGCAACTTCTAGTAGATGCTTTGGTGACCTAACAGGAGGAGACCAGAGGGCAACTGAGAGTATACTAAATGCTTATTAATACTCATAATTAAAAGTGATTCAGGCTGGTAAGATTCTGCCTGGTGGTTTAAATTAAGCCATTAGAAGGGAGCTGAGATGAAAATGAACTTGTTCTGTCTTAGTCAAAACGGATAGCATTAATAAGGTGCTTTACAAAGTTGTATTTCAAATTTTAATGTACAGCCCTCTGATGCTACTCAGTTTTCTTAGATTCCTTTGTGTCCAGTATAAACTTACTATCAAGCAGCTGTGAGACCTTACTTGGATTTAAGTGTTGTTTGATACCTAGGAAAAGCTAGAAATGACACAAACCCACAGGCTTCAGTGCACAGGACACCTTTTCAAGATGGATAGGCAAGCATCTTTCTGGGCAGATTTAGTGATGATGGTAATTCCCCTGAAGTAATTGGCATGACTGCTATCTTATGTGCTAATGAACTAGATAGATGGCTAGTCTAATTCAGCACAGTTGCTGTGTTCACATTGTGCTGATTACCGTGGAGCATCTGCCTAAAGCAAAAGAAAGCATGTGTCAACATGACGAAAAGGCTGCCCAGTTCATCATGCTGTTTGATCAGTGACTTAATATTAGCACTTGTCTTGATTTGAGAATTTTTCTTTCAAATTAACAAATTAAGTCTACTGAATTCTTGGACTTGCTGATACTTCTGGCTTTATTTGGTGCCTTCTTATTCTCTGGCTGTAGGAAAGCAGTTTCATCATTTACTTTGTCCTTCATGGTTTTATAGGAATTTGGTATCTTTCCCATTCTCCCACCCAATCACACTTTTTTGCAAGCTGGAGAGCTATACCCAATTTACTTTTTTCAGTAGGAAACTGGTAGCTGGATCATTCTTTAACCCCTCTCTGGCCTTTCCTTATTCTACCACATCTTTTTACATAAGAAATGCATGCAGGATTTGATATGTGGGTGCTCTGTGCATTTATGTGGTTGCATAATTATGGGCTTCGGTCTCCGTTCCTTTCCTAACAACTGCTAACACTGTTTGCCTTGATAGCTGTTGAGCTCTGAGCTGATGTTTCCAAACAAATTACTCATAATGATTTCAGTATCACTTTTCCTGAAAGGCAATAGCTAATCTAGCACGCTGTTTGGTTTTCTTCCGTGGATTAGCATACACTTAGTGATGCTGTATTTCATCTACCATTTTTTGTTGTCGTCGCTATGAAATCCTTGCAGTTGGTTTTAGATTTGAATGCTCCTTTTACACATCAGTCATGCACTCGATCTTACCAGTGCTCTGGCAGACTTCCTGCTTCATGATGCAGTTCCTGTTCTTGTTAACTGTGAGGAGCAACTTGCTTTGTTCCACAATTTATCATTTATACGAATTTTACATTTTTAAGATTTTGTTTATAGCAGTCTCCTTTGTTCTTCAATCTCTTCATTTGCTTTTCTTGAGGGACAGCAGAGCATTGAGAGTAAACATTCAGCATTTTGACTGTTTATTTTGTGTTCCTCTGGCTGCTGCTTTTCAATGCTTTCTTATGCTTTTTCCCCGTTTTCTGAATTTGAGTAGTTTTGCTGGAATAATAAAGCTTAAAATCCTCCAAAAATGCTAAGTTGAATGCATTATAGTCAGTATCAGAGGACTGTTTTGTAGCTAGGTCCTCTGAGCTGTTCAGATTAAATCCTTTTGTGATTTGCAACTGTTATTGAGGCTTAATTCCTGCATAATGTCTCTGAGAAGACTGGTGAACGTTGGATGGGAGAACTAGCCTCCCTATAATATACTGTTTTCTACTTTTGTAGTCCTTAATCCCTGTAAATACAGTGCCAGCACTATAGCCCACCTAGCTGGATGGGCAAAGGCAAAAGTTGAGGCACTGCTGGGAAGATTCATTGTGCTTATTAACACCTCACTGCAGCTGTAGCTATTATTTCACTCAGTTTGAGCTGTTCCTGGACAGCACAAATAGGAAATACTATGTTGGTGGCCAGCCGTACCTGCTCTGGGAAACCTTTCAGAAGCCTAGATGATTACATAGATCATTCAGGCAATATTGTTATTGACTTCTAGAGAAAATCCCTTATGTGATCAGTCCAAACTACAGCAGTCCCAAACTAATTTGAAAATGCATTGTCTTACACTTGGTTCCTGGGCAAGGCCCAAAAAAAACTTGTGGTTCACCACGGTGAGGCAGGCATGCTTTTTTTTTTATCAGTGTTGTGAATTTGCTGGAATGAGATGTCTGCAATTACTGCAGACAACCCTAACGACCCATTGCAGGATTTCTGCGTCATTGGGCCCTAGGTGTTTGCAAGCAACTTGGAACAGAACCTCTGGTTGTGTTAGTATCTCTTCAGGTACTGGATATCTTACGGCATGCGACATCACTGTTAGCATTTGTTTTTAAGTCATCTTATCATGAGTGTTGCAATACATTTCTCAAAGAGCTTATTGAACTTTTTTCCTCTTTTTCCGCAGGCTGATGAAGATCCTATCATGGGATTCCACCAGATATTTCTATTAAAGAACATCAATGATGCCTGGGTTTGCACCAATGACATGTTCAGGCTAGCATTGCACAACTTTGGCTGAGCTGGCGACCCCGAGGCACCTGTGCTTTTTTTTTCTCCTCTCCTCTTACTGATATTATTCACACTCACGGAACATTCCAAATATCATACACAAACCTGCAGCACTGCAGAGCGTGAGCAAGCAAGACCTGTGACCTGCCCTTCTGCTGAGTTTACATTGTCACTAGATGAGTTCCTTGTGCATGATGTTTGGAAGTTAGACTTAGCTGCATTTGACAAGAGAAATTTGTGTTGTACCAGCATGCCTCGGAAAGAATTTATAATGCAAAAGGTTGTTGTCTATGTACTGACAAGATGCTCTATAACCCAAAGAAATGAAAGAACAGCAGCCTGTACAGCCCAGATATTGATTTGTTCAGATGTTTCAATGCTACATTACACAATAAAACCATGAGATTTTCTTAACAGTTTAAATTGTTTTAATGAGTTGGATATCGTATATGTGATGCTGCTGCTTGGTTTGGATACCCCTTGTCTGCCTGGTTGGGAAATGTTTATGAACCTAAAACTCTCAAACTGAAAGAGCACTTGATTGTTTTTACCAGCGAACTCAGTTCAGGTATGCCCTTGGCCATACGACTTCCTTCTTCCTTCCTTCTCAGCAGCTCTTTTTACAGAGGCTTCTAGCTCAGCTTTTAACATTGCTTGACAGGTTAGAACTCAGCTGTTTTACTTTACCAAAGCAAAAACCTAAAATAATTCACAGGGCTGACAATGGTGGTAGCCTGTAGTTAATCTTCATGACATCTCATAGGTTAACTGTCGGAGCTAAAGAAGCTGGCTGTATTTTCTTCATAGGCAGACATGCAGGATGATACCTCCAGCTGTCTGAGGTACTCAGTCAGTCCTGTAGTGTCCTCCTCGAGTCTGTATCCAGCTCTAAAGTCCTGGCTGGATTTGTGCTCTGTGTTGCCTTTCTCGTATCCCTTCATTATCCCTTGAACTGGTTGATAATTTTGCATTTGCTGTGCAGTTTTTTTACGTGGTTGGCTGTCATGTGTCTTTCCCCCTGGAGGTGGCAGCATTTCACTAGCAAAGGGATTTACTGAATTGTTCAAATCTTTCCAGCACATGAGATGGCACACAAGCAAAATCATGCTTGCTTTACCTTCAGACCTGACTAAGCCATTTGACCCAGGTTTTCAAGGGCTTAGCATGCCTAGCTGAGGTCAGGCGTTTGAAGTATGTGGAATGTGGCATTTCCTTTTTTCACACTTCTCAGGAAAGCTTGGAGATGCGGTACCCAGCTGACCGGTCCCCCATTCAAGCTGGTCAGTTGTCAAATCTGCCTGCTTTGGTGTTTCAGTTGGAATGCAGCTTTCCTGAAAGCTGACAGTAGGGTCCTTCTCCTCTTTGGTTTTGCAGCCTTTTCATACATCCTCTGTGCCCTGCCTCGCTGCTGTGTTTCAAATGCAGTCGTGTTGTCCTGTTGCTGCTTCTGTGTTATGGAAGTTGCACTGAAAGTTCATCACCTGAAGGTACTAACTTCTTGACTAGAAAGAGGAATTTTGCATGGCTGCTGCTGAGCGTGGGTCCTTCTGTTGCAGGCTCCTGCTCAGTGAAAGCTGACAGAGGAGGGAAGGTCTAAGGGTAGCTCTGGCTTATGGACCTTGCCCTGCAGAGGGCTCATCCCCTCGGTAAAGGTAGTCCTTGGACGGATGAGCTCGGTAAGCTCAGAGGTTGCTTAAAAATTAAGTTCAAGGACTGATACACCTGGCTAGTGTTAGTTTAAAAACTACTGAAGGTGAGATTCTTTTAGGCCCTTAAAAGTTCGCAGCAGTTACCCCATGGAAGGGGCGTGGGGGGGTAGAGCAGGGTGCGCTGACAGACGTCTCCGTCCTCGCCTTCCTCCAGGCAGCCGCTCGTGCCTGGGCGAGGCGACCAGTGGTGCCTCTGCCTCCGTGCAGCTCCGGGGGCCCCCCAGCGGAGCCGGAGCCGCCTGCAGCGGGAGAGCGGGTGCGTTCCGCCCGTGAGGGCTCCTTTTCACCCCCGACGAGCTGTGTCGCCCCCCGTCACCACCGGCCTCGGGGAGCCGGG
>VXAL01011232.1:180240-217939 GCA_013399475.1 Chauna torquata
CCAGCCGGTGCGAGGGGGTCCCGCGGCCTCTCCGGCCGATGCCGGCGGGGGTTGCGCCGCTCGCCCCGAGCGCCTGCTTGTGGGAGAGAATTTCTGTCGCTGGAGCGGGAGCTGTTCGGAGCCGAAGCGCGCTGCTTCTCCCGGCTCCCGTTTCCCAAAGGGCGGCGGTGCCGCTGGGCTGTCAGCGCTGCTCCCTTCTCAGCTCAGGCCTCTCCCCCTTGTGAGAAGTGTTTCGAGTTTTTCCCGAGGTGCCTGGGCTCACTGGAAGGAGCTATCAGGTCTCCCTGGGATCGGTGCTACCTTCACCCTTTCTACAACCTTTTTGCCCTCTCTTATTTGAGTGGAAGATGGGATTCCTGACGCAAACAGCTTTCTTAAGGTGTTTATGAGTTTTCTGTTTTTGCTTTGAGCTGCTGTATCTCTCTGCTCTGAATTCATTGGGTCGCTTTCTGCTTGTAAAAATATCAGTGGTGAACAGTAGGAGCCTTAGGAGTCAGCTGCATAAAGTGTGTTCCCACTGCCTTGTAGCCACGTGTCTCTCTCTCAGCCCCCCTCATGGCTTTTGAGCCTGGTGCGGTGTTTTAGTCAAACCTGGTGAGGCAGTGACCTGAAGGAGGCTGAGATTGTGGATGTCCTGCCAAAAACGCTTAGTGTCTGGATGGAGGACAGAATTTATGCCCTTGTTGAGCTTCCATTGAGAGGACGTAGATTTAAGTGTCCTGAGAGTCAGCAGCCGGTCTGTCCGTACGACTGTGCTAGCTCCAGAGCAACTGTCACGTGTGCTGGCTTTTACTTGGCCACGAGGATGAGAGGTTGGGTGCAGGATTGTGTGGGACAGGGTGGTGGTGGTGGAGAGGCACGTGGGGCGATGGAGTGAATCTACAGGAAGCCGGTTTCATTAGCTTTATTAGCCATAGGGAAACCACTGATTAACTGAGGAAGTTTCTCTTGTTTCTGGAACACTTGGGTGCTCCAGGATTGTAATTCTTTTTACTATAAGAAAATACGTTTCTCCTTCACAGTAAGTAACAGCTGTCTACTTGAGAGACTGAAAGGAGAACTCAGTGCGGTGATGAGAAACACTTGTTTCACAAGCAGTTCAGGAACTGAAAGGATTTGTCGTAGTTGAGAAATGGTTGAAGTTCTCATGCTGAGAGAAAAGAAGCTTCACCTTCCCCTGAAGCAGCTTCTCTTGCTGCTCGAAGCAAAAGAATTGTTTACTGAGGACGGCTTGTTTCTTTCCATTTTTGCTCTGCATCTCCTTCTCCTTTTCTGTCAACTCTAGTGCATAAGAAAGCAATTGAGAGGAAAAGGAGCAAACAGACAGTAAGTCAGACAGTAATGAGCCTGCACGTGTTCTCAGCAGGAAGCACTGCCCAGGTATAGCACACAGACTTGAATGAACAGGACAAAATAAAGTAAAAAGCAAGGAGATTTGTTTGCCAACTGGAAGCCTCTGAACATCCTACTAGGATGTCAGAGGAAAGGGAAGCTTTCACGGCTCTTGAAGGAGATTAGAAGCAGCCTCGAGAACTGCATGTGTAGGGCTAGTCTTGCCTGGAGTGAAGTTGCTGTGGTCAAAGTCTTCTCTAGTTCTAGTTTCTGTTACTCCCTGGGTTTCATTACAGATTTTCGTGTCGTGCAGAGAATAGCATAGCTGCTTTCCCAGACTCTTAGCACTAAGAAAGTTTCCCGTACTAGCTGCAGGTAGCTTTGAGCAGCACTGTGTTGTTCTGGGTGCCGTCCGAGCAGGTGACAAGAAACACTCCCCACTCTAAAGAGTTTACAACTGTCACAACACTTCGTTAGTTCTTCTGCTTTTGGTGATTGTGAAAATGCCATCCGCCACCCCTACGCAGTCTCTCGTGACACAGGTTTCTCCCCGTTTCAGTGTACGTCATTTGTTGCTTCAGCAGCCACGGCCCTTTTGTGGTGTCGTGCCTGCAGCAAGGGGAATGAACGTCACCTGCGTTCACCCTGCTCGTGTGACGTGTGTCGGGGAAGTGCTCTGTTCTGTACAAAGGAGCATCCCCTGGTGCGGGTAGTGGTGGGAGCAGGAAGCATTCTGTATCTTGGCTCTGATTGTTCCTTCTTTCCTGCCTTTTAGAAGGGTAATAACTGGCACTTCTTTCCCTTTGAAGCCAGTACTAGTCCAGGTAGCATGTCGTTTTGTTCATGTATGTACTAAACACTGAGCCTCTTCCCTTCTCTTATGCCTTCAGGATTGTGCGCAGGCCGCACCTCTGCTTGCCTGGCTCCCCCTAAGACGGAGCGATGGGCCAAGCACATTCCTGGACTTCGGTGTCCTGTTGTGGTGCCCATCAGCCCTATGGAATGTTTCCTTCTTCCCTTCCCCATGGAGCTGTCGTCACTGTCCTGCTGTCCATAAAAGAGCAGTGATACTGACGTGAGCCGTTCCTGTTGCTGCACGTAGGGCAAAGAACGTATCGTCTTTCTCTGGCAGCCCAGATGCTTTTTCCCTAGTGATTACTTTCCCTCTGTTGGTCGCAAAGGATAAATTGCAGCTGATGGAAGCTGCTGCAACTGGACAAGCACCCACCGCATGCCCTAGCAGTAGTGGGCACAGTCCTAATCTTGCAACAGCAAGCAGGGCACATGTGTTAGGTGGTTACAGGTTGGCATTCGGTGACCTGAACTTTCCTCGTGCTGTGCGAGTGCGGCTGCTGTTTTCTTCATGCAGTGCGGGGAAAGTGAGGTGTTGTGCTCCAGGTGAGGACCCAAGCGGTCCCTGCGTCAGGATACGCTGTAGCTGCATGGGCTTTTTGTGTCCCTAGTATAGCTGCTGATTTAATGACCTTGGTCATAAGCAGGCAGGTTTTAAATACTGTTCTGGCAAGCAAATAATAGATGCGGTTACTTCTGTAGGCAGCAGCGCTCATCCTGATGCATTAAAGCAATTAAGCCTGTTTGGTGACAGAAAGCTTGCCTCGCTTGCAAAGGAGACGTCTCTTGCCCACAGTTGTGTTCAGGTTTGTTACGTGTGCCAGTAACAGTGGAGCTCCTGCTCCTGGGAGCAGCCATTTCGCGAGAGCTTAGCAGCTGTTGTTACCTGGCAACGGTACACGGAGTTGCGGTTTTCAAAACCAGTGAAAATTTCAAGCGAGGATGTTGCTGAGGCAGGTGGCTTTGACTTCTGTGCGCTGATGTGTAAGTGCAGGCGGAGTGAGCTTGCTCTCCGGCGGGGATTGTTGGCTGTTACCTTGCTAACGGCATAGAGAGAAGAGTCTCCTGCACCCCTCTGTTACAGCTGTCCCCTTCTGGAAGCCTTCAGGAGGCGACCAGGCAACTCGTGCTTGGCCAAATACACGAAGGCAGAGCTGAAACTCCGAACACTTTTGCTCTGCACAAAACTTGAGTGTGGTAAACGTCCATGTGAAGAGTAAACAAAGGGAAAATTGTGGGAATCCCATAGGCACGGCCGCACAGTTTCACAGCTGGGTTACTTCAACACGTGGCCTTTGAGGTCGGGTCTTAGAAGCCAGTTTTGGAAGTAAGAAATGTATTATTTCCAGCCAACCCCAAGTGCTGTGACTGACCACTGTAAGTGCTTGCTGGACTTCAGAGATCTCTCTGCAGTCATGAGGGTTAGAAATGATATTTTGAGAACCCTTTGGTCTGGAACCTGAATATGAGATTCAGTAAATCTGAATTATCATCTTAGTCTTTCTGGTCCAGGAATATTTGCTCCTTGAACCTGATAAGTTCCCTGTTCATTGGTCTTTCTGGTCTGCTGAGATTGCTTGTGTAAGACTAGACCTATGACTTCACTCGTGTATGTGATATAAGTTTCTTACGTGGGAGGTCTTACACATCCTTTTTGGAGAAGAATACTTTTTCCAACCAATTCAGCATATAGATCAGTAGAACCTGACAAAAAAACATCTGGAGGTAGTGTATTTCATGCAGCGCTATTTCTTTTAGATGGATATTGTGCACGGCGGGTCATGCTTTTTCCTAGGTTCAGTGAACGAGAACCAGAGACCATCAAATTCCTATAATGGAGACCTGAATGGACTGCTGGTGCCTGATCCCATCGTGGCCGGAGATGGACCTTCTTTGGCAAAGCCGGTGCATCGCAGCATTTCTCTGGGAGCCCTGCAGGAGAAGCAAGTCATGTAAGTGTTGCTCAAGAAAGGCTGAGAGTGAATAGAAAATGGTTAAAAATTAGTTCTGGTGGGCCTGGGCGAGCATGCCGGGAATCTGACAGCGAGTTTTACGTGGAGTTCAGCTGACAGTTGTGAGTCAGCACTGCTGGTCGGAGCTTTTGTAGGTTTTGTGATGCTGATGCACAGAGCCTGACATCCTTGCTGTTCAGGAACTGAAGAATATCGACAGAGCTGGTTAGGGAGGAGGAGAGCGGGGCTGGTCACATGACAGACATTGCGAGTCAGGATGGAGGTAAATTAGCAGGGCTGTGGGTGAAACTTGGCATTCTCGTGTAGAATTCCTGCAGGGACGCAAGTTACCTGAGAGGTAACTTAACACCCGTCTGCAGTACGGCAGACCATGCGCTTGTCAAAGTATTTCTCTCCCCGTAACTTAGAACAGCTGCAGCTGAGCTAGATGTCTACCCAACTCGGCTGAGTTGTGCATATGCACTGTTGTGTTTTGGGCAGTACACGCACTTTTACTGCTTATATGGAGGAGAACATATGCGTGTGGAATAGTTTGGATTTGCTCTTTGTCATGGGAGGAAATCCAAACCCAGAACTGCTATCATATGTCAGTCTAACTAGCGTAGTGCTTGGCTTCATGCACCGACTCTTCTTAGCATCAGAGCTCATGTAAATATCTTTTACTTGGGTTTTCTTTGTAGTTTTTAGAGAGGATTTTGTGAGAACCATGAGCAGCATGCTCTGTTTTTGGTGAGGTTCAGCTGGTTGGCTTTGGTCTCTTCACACCTTATGATGTTGGATAGTGTTCAAGGCTACTTTAGCCAAATATAGGTCTGTGCTCAATTCAAATAGACTAATGGACGGTGGGAAGAGTCTGGAGGTCTTTAAGCTGAGCAAACCAGGTGGTTTTCTCTCTCAAAACTGTGGTAAAAGGGGAGGGAAGACCCTTAACTGAAAGTAGTTTCTCTTTTCAGTTGTTCAACTCCTAGATGCACAGATACTCCTTCTGTGTTGCTGTTAAGATTATGAACAAGAAATATCTCGCCTCTATTCTCTTCCTGCGGAGTCCTGTCTGATTTTTTTCTTTGCTTTTCTTAAAAGCTGCCTTTCTGGTGATGACAGCTCCACTTGCATTGTAATATCAGCAAAAGATGTGGAGATAGTGGCCAGCAGTGATTCCAGCATCACAAGTAAGGCCAGAGGGAGTAACAAGGTAAGGAGCGTGAGAAAGCATAGTCCTGTCTATTCTTTTTAGTCAATCAGCTCAGCGCTTGAATGTTTTAAACAGAAACGATTATCTTATTTCCTGTGTTGTAGAAGCTTGTAGTTAGGTAGAAGTTTGTCAGAGAGCTTAGCAACGGGAAAAGAATTGGAGCAGTATCTTCTAACTGATTGTTACTGTTATTCCAGAGTCTGGCCAAGTTACCTTCTAAGTCTCAGGAATAATTCCATGATCTAAGCTGTAGGTTCCTGGAAAAGTGTCCTTCCTCCACGAACAGGCTTCTGCTGATTTGTTTTTTTACTGGAAGGTCTTTGCTATCGAGGGAGGGTTGCTCTTGATAGCTCACTAGCCCCAGTCCTGCTGAGGGCTCCAGCCGGCAGATCAGAGCTGCAGAAGAACCAATATGCGGAGTACTCTGCTGCAGCACTAGTTCTAGCACGTGCTCAAGAGAGAGAACTCTGGTCATGATCCAGCACTTCTCCATACTGTATCATTTTGTTCCTTGATGTGCAATGAATTAAGAGAACTCAGAGATCATAAATGAATACTGTACCACGTTAGCCTTGTTTTCAATAGGTGGTACTGAAGTTAAAAATGAAAGGGAGGATCACTGCCATAACTTCCATAGTACTTTTTAATATTTTGGTCAGAGACAAAGTTTATCAAATAAAACCAGGGCTCTCAGCTTCTTGGAAAGAGCAATTACCAACACAGCAAATGTTTTTGTATTTCAAAAAAGTTTCCGAGGACTGGGAATCCAGATGCAGAGCTAATAAGGAGGTAAAGGCCACTTTGCTGTAGTTGAAGGGTGGAGAGCTGTTCTGCAGTGTGACAAATTCAGTGAGTTGCATTCCTTCTTGCAATGGAAGGAAATACTCATCAGCCTCCAGAACTTTGAATGTTCAGGGCTCTGCTACCTGGCATTCAATATGCAGTTCTTACCAACTGCTGCTTCTAACGGTTTGCTATTAAGCATTACAGTTCTTTCCTAGGGGAAATCATGTATTTGGCAAGTCTGTGTCTGGAATAAACTTTTTCCTGGAATTTCTCATAATTTTTTTTTTCTCTTGAGCAGGTGAAAATACAGCCTGTTGCTAGATACGACTGGGAGCAGAAGTACTATTATGGCAATCTGATAGCTGTTTCAAACTCTTACCTGGCTTATGCCATTAGAGGTGAGGTACCTGCTCATCTTTGATGTGATTTCTGTTGTTTTGCTGTGTGTTTCTCTACAAGAGGCAGAGTTTGCATCAGAAGAAAGTAACTGATGATAAGTGAAACTCTTCCTGCAATACCCAGATCAGCGTGCTGTCGTAATGGAAATAAAAGCGAAACTGGAGCTACAGGGGAGGAAAGAGTTGGTGGTGTGGGAGAGTTTCCACTGAGAAGGAAAGTGGGGAGGAAAAGTTGAAGGACTACATTGGTTTCACTAGACAGTGAGCCGATGTTCAGATTATTCGTCTAATGAAATATTTCTGTAGCAAAGAAGCTTCTCTGTTGCTAAGCACAGAAACGGCCCCATGGTAATTTGAGTAGATAGATGTTTGTGATGGATTTGCTTGCATAAATTTAGAGTTGAGTTTAAGGCTAAATTTAGAGGAGGCAACGAGCAGTGCAGATGCAGCATGTTTTGTGGTAGGAGAGGAGAGAGAAAAGCAGAACAATGCAGGTAAAGATTGTTTCACAAAGTACGTGAAGCAAATGAGCACTTATCTGCAATGTCTCTTTCTGCTCTCATATAACCACACAGTGTTTGGAGCTCCCTTGTCTCTTTCCTTTCTTCTTAGTTCTAGCACCCATCAATTTGTCTGGCCTTTTATGAAATCTGCTACTCCACTTCTGCATTTTCCCTAGCTGAGGTTATTCTAGAGTACCTGGTTTTTAGGATGCCTTGCTTTTTTTTTTTTTTTTTTAATAAAAATATGGAAAGCTGAGTGATCTGCTAGGGCTGGCTTGGGCACTGAGAAGTGGAAACAATATGGTCTCCATAGGACTGCCTGCATTATAGTGATATTTGTTTGAAATGGGGAAGCTGAAAACTTTGGTTAGCATATGCATACACTAAAGCATATTCTTTTCAGTCATGCAAGCCAAGAAGCAGTGTTTTTTTTCCAGGTGAATGATTATGCTTTTTACATTCTCCTTACAGAAGAAGTATTTAAACTACCTGCCTCTCAGTGACTCCTTTTGTCCAATTACTGAAAATGGAATTGCAATTAAAATTAGCTTCGCAATCATCCTGGGATAAAGATTTAGGCCTTGGATTTAATGAAAGTGTCTTTCATGAGAAGAGTCCTGAGAACCATGAGAAGTCAGCTTCTGTTGACTACGCTTTAAGTAGAGCGACTTAGAACTTGTGGTGCTCAAGAAACACTGCAGAAGATATAGGGCATTAAGCTGCCCCTTACAAGGCAGGCAAAATCCTTTTTGTTGCTGCAGTTTCCTTCTGCACCGAAGCTGAAAAATGCAGTGAATATTTTTGCACGTATACTGGGTCTTGAAAGGGCTTATTAACGTATGGATACAGTTTTTCAGTGTGCTGCCAATTGATGGCAGCTGATGACAGGATGGATGCTGGAAATGACAGGCTGACAGCTGGGAACAAAGGCAGTCCTGTAGGGAAACTGCACGGATATACAGTGACTTCTCCCTTCTGTTTTTTCTGCAGCTGCCAGTAATGGCTCCGCTATGGTGCGAGTGTTGAGCGTCAGCACTGCTGAGCGGACCTTGCTAAAGGGATTCACAGGTGGTGTGGCAGACCTGGCTTTTGCTCATCTCAACTCCAACCAGCTGGCGTGCCTGGATGAGGCTGGCAACCTTTTTGTTTGGCGCCTGTCCATGGATAAAGACAAAATCCAGTATCTTGTCAAAGCAAGCCTCATATCGGTGTTTGCATTCACATCTTACCATTGCACGACCTCAGAGTTGCAATTTCATAGCCTTTTCAGAACAGCAGCTTGCAGGAGGGAGGCCGATAGTTCTGCCCATCCCAGGGAGTATCAAATGAGTGTTCGCTCAGTCGACCTCTGCCTGTATTCCACACAATCATTACTTGAAACTTGAAACTGTGTGTAACTTGAAATTGTAGGAGTGACATCTCTGTGCTCCTTCTGGTCCAGGCAAAAGTAGTCAGTCCGGAAAGATTTTAGTGTCAATCTGTACTAGCTGGCCTTAAACATGGACAATGTCAGCTTGACCGTGTGACAAAGCTTTTTACTCACATTTGTCTGGTTTTACCTCTTTTCCTCGGTTACTTTTCTGAGGAAGAAGATGTAATACTGTCCTCCCACTCAGTAACTTCCTTCCAGACCTATCACCCTTGTTCTTTTGGTGGTCCTGAACTTTATTGCTTGATGCCCTAAATCATTTTCTTTTAATTGGTAGGAGTGACTGCTCCATGGGTTTGGGAAACACATCAGTCTGTGGGATATGGTGTGTTAAGTTGTGTTTTTTTTAGTTTTAATTGTATACAATCATTCCAAAAACAACTGGAGCAAAGGTGGTTGTAGTTGTTTAAGATCTGACCTGTATGGATGGACCACAGCACTCAGCCTGGGGCAATGTGGTAGCTTTTCTGTCTCTCTATGGCAGTGGTGGTGTTGTAATGCTAGCTGAAATAATTTAATCTGTCCATCAGCAGTCGCATGGATTGCACATTCAGATGTGGGTATGTGCTCCTGTTTTGCTTATCCCGTTCCTGTCTGCAGCCTGCAAGAGAAAATTACGAGAATCTATTAACTTCTGTAAGCTTAATTTCTTCTACCAGTGAAGAAAAGCTGGCTTGCCTGCTTTTTTTTTTTTAAGCAGAGTCCTTTTACCTGATTTCTTTTTGAATCTCAATGATCCAAAAAACTTGAGGTTTAATAGGATTTACCAGAGGACCAAACCTAAATAGATTATTGCTGAGCATCAGTAACAGCCAGAAAGTTATGTTTCTTAACTGTGGTGATCAGAGAGGAGATCTTGGTGAACATCAAACGACCTGACAGTACCCCGTTGAACACTTCTCGGAGAATCATCTGGTGTCCTTTCATCCCAGATGATAATGAAGAGAATGGTGAAGAGGGAAGTCAAACATTGGCATTGCTGCATGAGGACAGGGTAAGGAAATGTTGCTTTTGAAAGATTGTCCCTGATTATTATTAGAGGGAAAGCATCTAACGAAGGAAAGAGCCCGTATGATTAGAGATGTCAAGGCTTCTGCCTAGTCCATGCTGGGGATCCTCCAATAATAAGATGCAGGATTCCTCTCTTCTGAGGAGACGTCCTGCTGATCTTTCTCAGAGGCTCAGGAGGAAGGGAAGTGTTAACTTTTGCTCACCATCAAATAGCAAGGACTGCTGGAAACAATGTGGACGGCCAGAAGCATCACTCATTTATTCAGACTTGGCTGGTAGCCAGGGGAGGGGGCTGGCGAGCAGCAGCTATAACTGCCACGAGCAGTTCCCTGTACTTATGTACAGCTGGGTGCCAGGAAGGCACCTAATGGCCAAGTCAGGGATGGGAAGGTTTGTGTCACGTAGTTGCCATTGGGCAGATGAGTCAGGTAAAGATGTAAGAAATTCTCGACTGGGTCACACCAGTAGTTGTAGAAATAAATCTGTATGCATGCGTTTATTTTCCAGGCAGAGGTATGGGATCTGGACATTATCCGAACAAACAACAGCTCCTGGCCAGTGGAAGTGCCTAACATCAAAGAAGGCTTCATCGTAGTGAAAGGCCACAGCACGGTATAAATCTATTTCATTTGCTTTGTTACTATCGCATAGGTGATCACTACAGATCGTTAAGGTTCTCTTTGGGTTTTAGTGTGTTAGGAGGTGGAGTTCTTAGGACACTTCGCTGTAAAAAAGTTTCTCACCCATCCAGCCTATCACCCACAGCCTACTGGCTATGTGCGCACGTTACTGGTAAGCAACCTTTGTTTCAAGAGCCGGGGTGAGTTTGTAGTCATTTGCTTTGAGCACAGCTCTTGAAACACTCACCTGTATTTCCAAGGGCCTGTTTGACAACCCGGGCTGTATTTCAACTATTTTGTAATATATGGTAAATGGAACACCTAACACTGCTGTTTATTGCTGGATGAGAAAGGGAAAATTAAGCCCAACATCATCTTTATTCTTCTATGAATCCCCTAATAATTATAGCTATATCTGTCAGTACAGCGAACCAGGACTGCAGCTGAGCATTCAGAAGGTGATATTTTGAATATAAAAGACACAGCTGGAAAGAATCCAATTTCACTTCTTGAACAGGATAATGACAAAATATTTAATGCTTGTGAAAAGCCAGAAAATCCCAAAACAAAATGAGATCTGTTCATAACATGAGTAATGGTGGGAAGCATGGCAGCATAATCCATTATACTTAAATTTGCTATTTGGAAAAGTAGATTATTAATTATTATTATCACAAAAAAGTAAGTCCTGTCACTTTTTCTGTGAAATGTTAAGTTGCCTAGCAAGGTATGTGTTAGAAATCACTCTGATCTCCTGTTCTGTCACCCTGTTAATCAAATTCCTGTGTGAAGAGAGTATTCTTTCTCCCTGAAGAGCTATAAAATCACTTTTCTGTGTCTTTTTTTCCCCCCTTGGTTTAGTACCTGAGCGAGGGAGCGCTTTCTCCAGATGGAACTGTGTTGGCCACAGCAAGTCATGATGGTTTTGTCAAATTCTGGCAGATCTATATTGAGGGGCAAGATGAGCCAAGGTAACTAGAGAATTAGAAAATGAAGAGTCTTGCTGAGCTGCAGTGCTCAGGTGCATTTTTCCCTGAGAAATTTCTTGTTATAGGATCACCTGCAATGGTCGATCTCAGGACTTTATAAAAATATAGGGTGAATGTTTTTAAAGTAATTTGTTGATGAAGAGTGCTGTTGTATCACCGAATATCACACATGGACACAGTTTGGTGAACTTAGGAAAAAAGCAAAGAGCTATGTCTGAAAGCATGGAGTACAGCCTGTGCAGAGCACAGAATTCAAGTCAGTCTGTTATTCTGTCTTGCAAAAAAGTCATTCTCTTTTGCAATGCTGAAAGCTTCTCTGAGCTATTCATCTCAGTGTTGATTTCTTTTATATATTGTGTCCTTGTTAAAAAAAAAATATGTTGCTCTTTGTTTTGGTATCTTATTTTTATTTTTTGGTCACTATCTATGGCTGCGTGGTCTGTTATCTCCGTATTTTGTATAAGCGTGTAAACAGCTACAAGCTGATAGCAGTTGGTGGCTGCTGACTTGATGCTCTCTTTGGACAAGGGAAGGGATAATGCGTTTGGAGCCCACCTTTTGTCTTCCTCATTTACCACTCCATGCACACTTGATGTTTTCTCTGATTCCTTCCTAGATGTCTTCATGAGTGGAAACCACATGATGGTCGGCCTCTTTCCTGCCTGCTCTTCTGTGACAACCATAAAAAACAAGACCCAGAGTAAGGCCCCAATCCTGTACTTTGCATATCAAAATTTGGTAATGTCTTCTAACTCTGCCTTTGGAGGGTTCCTTGTAGTTGCGTTGTACTTACAAAAACTGAGCTTTGTGGCAGGAGTAAGTCCTGTCCTCTTTGTGATAAGTTTTCTAGTGATGGAGAAATATATAGTGCACTGGAACACAGCCTAAAGTTACCTTAATTCTAGTGTCAATTCCATGAAAGCAATGACAATTCTAAATTGATGAATCCTGTCAGGTTTGTGGTATGGTCAGTTTTGCCTGGCCTGTTGTCTCTCAAATTTCTATTGCAGTTGATTAAAAATAGCTGTTTTTTTAATCTTCCTTCAATCATTTATGGCCTTATAGTTCTTGAGAGCTACGAGAGCTATGCTGGTTTCTGATCTGCCTTGGAAGCAGATTTTCTGGGAACTTTGATGCTTTTGGGCAAAAACAGCTGTGAGCCACTTGCGAAGAACATTTCTGTGAAGTGTTCTGATGGGAAGGACCAAGTCGTCTTTAAGAGAACTTAATTCTGTTGTGTCTTCAGGGTTCCCTTCTGGAGATTTCTCATCACAGGAGCAGATCAGAATAGAGAACTGAAGATGTGGTGCACTGTGTCTTGGACCTGTCTGCAGACTGTCCGGTAGGTGTTGATATGCTGACTCCCCTGGAGGTTTGCATTTACTTTGAGCAACTGTATCCTAACAAAGCTCTCAACTTCCAGCTATCCTTACTTTGCAGAGGTGATCCTTAATCTCCAGTGGAGTCTACTCTAGCCTCAGTTAGAACCTCTGCCTTTGCCGGTCTGATGTATCTGTTGAAAGCTATCAGGGCTGTGGTAGACTGTCAGGTCAGGCTTTGGTAAGGCAGGGGAGGTCGATCCTGTTACACGCTCTCAGTCATGTTACCAAGACCTGTTATCTTTGCTTTGGTCTGTAAAGCATAGATATAGCTGTAGCGCTAGGAGAGGCATTCCAAATTGCACTCCCTGAGTGCTTTCTTCTGTAAAAATACTAGATATTAAATAAGCAATCTAGGATCTCTTCCTATTATTGCTCTTTCTGATTTAAGTAATGAGAAGCTGCTATGTTGACAGAGCTTAATCAGTTTTACAGGGCTTATTTGCTGAGCCATATAGGTCCAGAAGTTCAAATTCCGCTTTAGTTCATCCCTTCACTCCGCTTGCACTGTTCATTGATTTTACTTCTCTGCTGGTAGATCGTGGCCTCTATGATCACATGCGCATGTAAGGCCACTACTGAATTGCCCTTTTAAAATGAGAAGAATGTGGTGTACAGCTGAGTGCTGCATTTTCCATCTCATGCTGCAGAAGTTCAGAGCCTATGGAAGGGTTATTTTGGTTTGGTGGATTTTTGTTCTTAGGTCTGTAGCGTTGGCTCTTGACCTCCTATGAATGTGGCGTATGTTACATAATGACAAACTGTCACCTTTCATTTAAATGTTCAGAATCCATAACTCGATCATATTGTGATCTACTTGCTGGTCTTTTAGCCGATGTCAGCACTGATTTTTGGCAATGTTGTTTGTTTTAGTGGACAGTTGCACAGTAATATGACCGTAAATTCCGTAAGATATATTTTAATTAATGCATAGCAGTTGTTCTGGTTGTGCTAATATACCTTTCTTTCTGTACCTCCTTCCATCTTGTTTGTGGATCTAGCTTTTCTCCTGACATCTTCAGCTCCATGAGTATTCTTCCCAGCCTGAAAGTCTGCCTGGACCTCTCTGCTGAATATCTGATACTGAGTGATGTGCAGAGAAAAGTAGGTGGTTCATCTTATTGCTGGCTGTGTGGGTAACGGTGACAGAAGGAGAAATGGTCTTCTCTGTGACTGGTTCTGCTGCCTAGATCTGGGCTTTGCATGTTGATAACTAAAAATGCACAGAGGTTGGCCTCAGCTATTTCAGTATAAGATGACAGATGGTGACAATTCATCTGATTAATCCCGAGGAGGCTTAAGGATTATTTCTCACGCCAAAGTAAAATTCTCATTTGAAGGAACCTGTGTCTGGCACAGCAGGATTGAGTTCCTGATCAGCACTAATTCAGACAGCGGAGTGCTTATTGTGGTTCTCTGGGGTGTACTGTTTCAGATTTAAATGTTCCAGGTGTTATTCCTCATGTTATTCCCATGCTTCCAAATCTTGTTCAGGTCCTAGGCTTTATAGTCCACATACACATGCTGTGCTCTGAAAGCCCTGTGACTTGCTGTTTGTGATTCTTCCAGGTCTTGTATGTGATGGAGCTCATGCAGAACCAAGAGGAGGGCAAAGCTTACTTCAGCTCCATCTCAGAGTTCCTCCTTACCCACCCGGTCCTAAGCTTCGGCATCCAGGCAGTGAGCCGCTGCCGGTTAAGGCACACTGAAGTGCTCCCAGCAGAAGAGGAAAATGACAA
This sequence comes from Chauna torquata, assembly GCA_013399475.1. Taxonomy (NCBI): domain Eukaryota; kingdom Metazoa; phylum Chordata; class Aves; order Anseriformes; family Anhimidae; genus Chauna; species Chauna torquata. Next base: position 194,444 of record VXAL01011232.1, read on the forward strand.
CTTGAGTGTAGGTAGGTGACAAAGAGAATTTGGCTGCTGTCAGATCAGGTTGTCTTTCTTGACTTATTCTGGCTTTCTCATGAAAGGCTTGCTTCTTTTACTCTGTAGGAAATGCATGCTGTGCAGCTTGAGTACTTCAGAGAAGCGCGGTAGAGTTGGTTACAAGGGACCTCTGGTCCAACCTGCTGCTTGAAGCAGCTGGCAGTATTGCTGTTGCTGGCAGTAGATCAGATCAGCTACAGCTTTAGCTAGTTCTCTGTTGAAGGCTCCCAAACGTGACATTTCTGTCCCTGCTCTGGTGCCCTGTCCCAGAGCTGCACACCTTCAAAGGAAAATGTATTCCTAATACTCAACCTGAACCTCCTAACCCACAGATTGTAGCCACTGCCTCTTATCATGCAGCAACTCCACTGTGGTGTTTCTGTTAGTAAAAAAGCATTGCAGGGCTGTGCAGGCTTAAGTGAGTGCAAGCGATGCTTTCATTAAGGTACCAGATTAGCTGCTCACGATCTGAGCAATGTTGCTTTTGCAATTGCACAGTTTCCTTGTCCCCCAGCAGAACACAGGGGGAAACCTCTGGCAGTGCGGGTCTGCTCCTCCTTCCAGCACAGTTCGATGCAGACTCATAGCAGCAAAAGGGTTCCTGGAAGAATCGGCAGGATATATTTCTGTGACTGCCTGTCTCTGTAAACTTTGTGTAATTAAACATCAGAGATGCAAACACGTTATCTGAGAACCAATTGGTTGCTTCTGAATCATACTGCCTGAGCTGTGCCAGGATGTAAGGACAGCATGCAGTCCGAGTGGAGGGAAAGGGTGAGATTCTTCTCCATTGCATATGAAAAGCACATTCCCAAGCCACAAAGCTTCTTACAACAGAAATGAACAAGAAACTCTCTTTTAGAGAAGCTTCTGAGAAACATTTGAGATGTATTCTTCTGGCTGTTACTGCAGTGACTGACAATGAGTCCTGTGGAGAATTGTTCCATGCAAGCATTCCTTGATTGCTGCCTCTTTGACTGTTAGCTTGCTCCTGACCTCCTACCTTTTTGTTAGTAAAACTTGGAAAGATGCTTTGAATAACATCAACATATTTCCTGTTAAAGATTCCTGGACTATCAGTACAGCTGTATGATATGCTTCCTTATGCCTATTCTTCTACATAATTACAGTTAATTCACGTTGTCAACATTAGCAGCATATTGCTCTGAAATGCAGCGGAAAAAATGACTGATGCATTTAGCAAGCCAGGAGCAGGAGATGAAGCGTCAGGTCCCTGATTGGTGCTTAGATAATTAGGACAATTTGCATAGGAATGCCTAATTTAGTTTTTTACAGGGCGTTATCCTTTCTACTCGAGCTCCTTAGCTTAGCAATGAGAGTGATACAAGTCTTGGCTGAATGTTGTCAGCGCTAGCTGATGGGAGATTTTTGCAGAACTTTTTGTAACTATGGTTATTCAAAGCCAGGAAGGATGGGTCATGTCCTAGTCTGAACTTCTGTATGATACAAGCTAGTTGTGTTTCTCTTGAAATATATCCAACCAGTCATGTCAACAGCCAGAGCAAACTGCTGATAGCTCCAGACCTCAGCTTCCCCCTCTCTTCCTTAGTCAGGTATACTTTTTCCTTCCTTGAGGCTTATTTGACTTGATTAGAGCAAATTTGATTGCTCTCACTTTGGAAAGTAAAGGGGGTGTAGGATATGCTTTCCTTTAGCAGGGTGAATCTACCTCTGAAGTGGAGAAGTGATGAAATTTTGTTGTGCTGGTGCCTCTGCTCTGATGGTTTTTATACTAGTTTGTTTGCAATTTCCACCCAACTTCATGTTTTACTTTTGTCTTATTTTCAGAAGGTGCTCAGGGAGCAGGGGCTGTTGAGTCAGCAGCAGGCGTACTGATAAAACTCTTCTGTGTGCACACCAAGTGAGTATGCCTAGCAACTGCCATGGGCAGCTGTCCACAGTGGTCCTAATCCTGCACTGACCTGTAGGAACTAAACTGCTGTTTGCTCACCAATTTTTTTTGCTCATAAGAACCGCTTGGACCCCTAGAAAATTCTAGCTGTGGTGTGTTCAGTATGTCCTTATCAGGAAGTGGCCCAGCATGGTGCTGTGGCAAGCTAGTATTTTTGTTGCCCTGAGAACGCGGTGGCTTGAGAGTTCTGCTCATGTGTAAGTGCTGGGAAACACCGCTCGTGTGCTCTGGGTGCCAGAACTGGGTGATACAGCTGAACGGGGATCAGCTGCTGCTTCTTTCATCACAGGCAGAAAACACTAATGCATATTCCAAGGGAGTCAGTTCTATTAAGAGAAATTTTCTAAGCCTTAGACTTTCCTTGGTGATTCATAAACTAATCAGAGATGCCTTCCTTTTCTTTCTTTTTCTTTTTTCCAGGGCCCTACAGGATGTGCAGATTAGATTCCAGCCTCTTCATAGTCCTGACATGGGTGCATCTGTGCCCTCCCACGGCTCTCATGAAGAATTTGGTGAGTGCTTTTGTCCAGTCAATTTTCAGTATTGCTAAGTCAAAGTCGTGGTTTCCTGTGGGGAGGGCAGGGAGGCAGCAGGAGGGAGTTGGTAGGCTTCTGGCAGCTTTGGGTGCCTCTTTGTAATAGTAGTGTGTCACAGCATAAAAGGTTCTCAGTGTGGATGAGCTCAGTTGATTAGAGACCAGTTGATTAGAGTGAGAGTATGGAGCATGGGGATATGTTAGTGTAGGAGTGCTAATGCTTTGTGCACACTTGGGTTCACCTTCCTAGGTGGTCTGGCACTGGTGCCAGAAACACGATGCTTGTCTCTTGTCAGGCAGAAGAAATCACAGTGAATCCAGAGCTTTGGGGTAGCGAAGACTGGACTGTGTGTAGCGTGCTCTTTCAGTTCATTCCACATTCTGGCATGTGGCTGTTAAAACTGGCGCTGCATTCAGAGAAGAAAGGAGGGTTGGACGTCATATTATCAAAGCCTGATAAAATCCACTCTTTAGCGTACAAAGAGTAAGCAGAACACAGGGTTTGTCTTGCCCTTAGCTTTGAGTAGTGTGTTGTAGGGTTTTTACTCGTTCTTTTGAAATCTGGTATGGCTGGCAACGACAGAAGTTCATACTTTGTGGAATTAAACCTTTAACTTCTGGCGGAAGTTCCTGTAAATTGATTTGTATTTATCTCTTGGAAGCCTTTCCAGACCACATAGCTGATCTAGGCACAGAAGGGCTGGGATCTGAAAAGGGATCTGTGCATGGCTCTCAACCAGACCTGCGACGTATTGCAGATCTGCCTGTACCAGCAGACTTTCTTTCTCTCTCAAATGATGCCAAACCTAAGCTGATGACTCCAGATGCATTCATGACACCAAGTACATCTCTTCAACAGGTAACCAGAGGATAGCGCTGATGGTGGTGGTGCAAGGGATGGGTGTGGATTTAGATACTTTTGGGAACTTTTTCTAGGCAGTAATGACTCGGGTAGGCTAAACTGATTGAACGCAGAGCACACAGCAACCACTGCTGTGCTTGTAACTAAACTGAGTAAAGACATGTTGGCATGTCTAAAATGCTAAGCTGGTCTACACTTACTTGTGTTGCGAGTGCTGTGTTTAGCTGCAAAACTACTGGTGTAGCTGTGTTGTGTAGAAATATCTGTATGCTAAATACTGTCTATGCTGGGAGACTGCTCATACTGGTTTACACACGTCGTTTGGGGTTGTGATATAGCTATAACGGCAGAAAACCCCTGCCAGCTTGTGCCGTCCCTGCACATCCTGTCTGACAGGATCCCCTGGGAATGCCTGTCTTAAATGATCAGGTAGGTAAATGGGACTGGAACGTCTTCTGCATGAGACCTGCAACTTGGTAATCCAGTAGCTCGGTGAGTTTTTTGAATCTCACGCAGCAGACCTTAAGTTGTGTGGAAGACAAGTCTTCTATACTTTCTCCAGGGACTTTGGTATTGGGAAGCATGTGAAGCATTTCCTGATTTTTGTGAGGGGTAGCAAACTCTTGGTGAAGAGCCATAAGCAAGCATCAGGAGAGCTCTGATGGAGCAGTTGGGAAAGTGAGTTCCTCTTAATGCTCTGTCATGTGCAGAGCCAGCAGTTCTGCATCATGCACCTTTGGGTCCTGCTGGGCATTTCTAGAGGCTGTCTGGTGCTGGCAGTATGCATCTGTCTAACTTGGTGCAGATTTCCGCTGCCTCTTCTTGGTTATACCAGCAAACATAAGTGCAGGAGCTTGACTTTTCTTGGTCACTCTGCATCCAACCTTCATTTTAGTTTGTCTTAAACCTATTCAGACGTTCTTGCTTTATAGCTCTGTGCTGAATTTGTGCTGAGTCTCTGTACTGAATTTGTAACTGTTAAGTTCTCTCCATGTGCTTTTGGAATGGGAGTAGACAAATTAAAATATTTTTAAAAGCGCGTCCTTTAATAGGTTAGGTGCAATGTAGGTACAAGGGGTGGATTCCATTGGTGAGAATCTGTGCTGTTTGTGTTTGCTTTGCCTTCCTGTGAGAAATGGACTGTCAGCAGGTGTTTGCCTTACTGATATGGTTCTTCCAGGCAAGGAGGAGAGTGCTTGTGAGCAGCGCTCTGTGTGCATGTCCTAAGGCAGGGCGTACACCTCCAAGGAAGGAAGGTACAGTTAGCACCACAGCTTGTACGTGTACTGGAGGAGCCTGGGTGAGGATGGGCAGCGCATGGAGATGTGCAGAAATGGAGTTAGTGCTGAGTTGGCTGATGAGATAGAGCCACCCCCAGCCACAACTTGAGGAGCAACGAATAAATTAAAATCCTCATGAAGGTTTTGGTATTGCTAGCAACGTTGCTGAGTGCGGAAGTTAATTATGTGCCTTCCCCATGTAAAGATATCCCAAGGGAGCAGAGAGGTATTGGTGGAGTGATGGTTGTACATTGTTTGGTGCAAAGGAGCAGCTCACTCTTCATGTTCTGTTTAAACCTGGCTGTTCATTGCTACCTATTTCATGGCAGTGTTTTCCTGCTAGCAGCAGCACCCAGGAGCCTTGTAGTGTGGACACAGCCTTGAGTTTGGCTTAATCTCTGCTATAAGCAGTGTCAAGAGTAAGAAGCTTGGCCAAACAGGCTTTCACAGCTGAGTATTTGTGCGGTTATGTTGGTTTCTCTGTAGGTATTTCTTGGGGCCTGCATATCCCGCTGTTGTCTACACTGCCAGCCGTCTAGCTAGGTGAATTTGAGTATTCCGCTTTGGTGTGGAAGACAAAATGGTGATCTAGTGCTGAACCCTACGGAATGTCACTTTGTTTAGGGAGAGCAGCAGCTCAGCAAAAGCAGTTGTGGCACATGTGATGAGGATGTATTGGGGTTTGCCTTCGACCAGCCCTGAACACCGTAGTGCTATAACTCAACCTTTTTTTTTTCCTTTTTCTCTTTCTTCTTTGCCAAAGACTCTTTAGGAGTTCTTCTGGAGCCAGTGTTTTCGGGTTAAGCACTGCTGTTGTATTCTTCTGTCACATTTTACCCCTGTGTATTTTCTTATAGATCGCTGTATCTCCAGGCAGCAGCATCAGTTCCCTGACAGCAGTCACAGCCATGAGTAGCACTTCTGTCACTGATGCCTCTATGTCCAGGTAAATAGAGCATGTATTAAATATTATATTTGCAGCTGAACCAGTACTGTTTTTCAGCATGGAGCAGAGCTGTGGTGTATCCTTTAGGAGAGGAGATTGTAAGCAGAGTTAGAAACTGGCCCGAGTCCCAAAGTCCCTAAATGGGCAACTGTTTGCCTCTCTGCAGCTTGGAGCATACCTGTTGTTTTCCAGGGTGCCAACAACAGTGTTTCATTTGTGCCTCACAGGGATTCTCTTATTGCATCTCAGTTTTGTTGCTTTACATGCTTCTCCCAAAGGGCTGACGTTGTTTACAGGTAAGAGAATACTGCAGCCACCAAGGAGCAGGGAGATAATTGGGACTGTTAGGAAAATTTTACTAGTGTTGAGGTGGGTTGGGCTGCATAATGGAGCAAAACTTCACTTCTGGGGGCTGGAAAAAGGACGAGGACCTATCATGTGGTGTCTTGTTTCTACCTAAGCTCTGTACAGTGTGAATTGAAGATGCAACAGGTCCCTTCTCTCAAATTGTAAGAGATGAGAATTGTCCCTTGTTTTCTGTTGTTTCCACTTGGTCTTTCTTTGGGCTGTATGGTGACTAGGAGAGGCAGTTGACAGGGAGTAGCTGACCATGATGGAAAGAAGGAGGGCTTGGAGAACACTAGTGAAGTTTGGGTTGGCTTCTTCCATTCACCTGTGGATCCAGTCTCCTCACCTTGAGTGTTTGATGCTGACCTGTATTGTTAAGTTGGCCTGCTTGATTTGTTTGTGTCTGTTTTCTGCAGGCCATCAGAAGACTTGACTGTGAGCCCCAAGATGCAGCTGGACAGCAGCCTGACACTGAGTAGCAGTAGCAGCAGTCTGCAGACTAGCCCTAGGAGCCATTCAGTTCTTATCCCGGGCCTCCCTGACAAGCTAACACCAAAGGCACCTGTTCCAGTAAGGCTCCAAATGCTTCTCCTTCCCTCTCCATGGGCCTGTACAACCTGAAGTTAGACTTACTCGGGTATTAACGGGGCCGAGCCTGCCATTTGGAAAGCATAGCTGCTGACACAGATCTGCAGATAGGTTTACCAGTGTTAATTGTGCTTGACCTCAGTGTAAAACAGCACGTCTCTGAAAACTAGAAGCAGCTCTAGTTTGTGCTTTCACTATCACAGTGGCTGGAAGTAGCGCTGTCTCCTTACACAAAGGCTAACTACCTAGAAAGGCTTCTTCCTCCTTGTTGGTCTTACGAGTCTGAAATAATCATTGCCTATTCCTAAATTTTTCTTTCCAGGTATGACGTAAAACAGATTATGACAGAAACTTAAAATTGAAATAAGCATTCAGTCCTGGAGATGTTCAGTGTTAAAACTAATTTATTCCAGAGAATAGTTCCTGCAGCAGAACAGGGAGGTAGAACTAGTGTCACATTTTCATTTGAAAATGTGTTCAAACTAGCATTGACTTAAGTGTGTTGTTAGTCCAGCTAAGAGACAGTTAAAATCATGGGTCTAACTCTGTATTTCCTTACATGCAAGTCAAGGAGAGTGATGGTTGGAGGAGGCTTATGTGCTGAAGGGTCAGTAAATGTTTCTATGCCTTTGCTCGATAAATGTGAAAAAAATGTGCTGCTTTTGCACTGAAAAGTCAGAGGGTGGTAGTATGCAGTCTTATTACAAGTGCTGGGGCCCTTCTCCGTCTGCTGAACAAAGTGGGAGCACAGGGATCACATGAAGAAAGGACACAGCTGCCTTTTTCCAGAGGTGGTTGCCAGTGGCCAGTTTAAGAAACCAGTGGTTCTTGGGGTGTCTCCGCATTACCCTGAAGGCTCTTGTTTAATTTTTAAATTCAGGTCACACCAGGAAACCCCTCTCTAGCACTGGAACTGCAGGAAGTGGAGCCCTTGGTGGTGCCCCAGGCTTCTCCCACCCGTGAGCGTTCGCCAGATGTCATTTCCTCTGCTTCCACAGCCATGTCCCAGGATATCCCAGAGATTGCTTCCGAGACCTTGCAACGCAGCTTTGCTGCAGCTCCGTCTGGGCTCCCTGCAGAGGTGCTGGAGCCCAGTCATCATGCAGACAGTATGGCATCTGCTGCCTCAGCCTTGCATTTGCTGTCTCCGAGGAACCGGCACAATTCTGAGCATAGCCACCACTCTTTGGACATGCCTCCAGTGGAGGTGGACAGACTGAATGCTCCGTCATTACTGGAGACTGCTTTAACTCAGGAAAATGCATGTTCTGACAGCGTTGTGAGTCAGCCATGGCCAGCAGCTCCTGACATAACCAGAGAAACTAGGAACAGCATGGCAGACAGGTAATCATTTGGGTGCGTCTTGCTTGTGGCAATTTCTTTGCACTTTGCAAGTTGCTAGCTTGGTGAAAAGCTCTTATGTTGTGATTAAACTAAAACAGTTCTCCATCCCTCCTTTACCTTAAAGGATCTGATGGTTCAACCCTCCTGTGTGCCTGGTCTGTATAGGCTGCATCCTGAATTTCCTAGGCCAGCTCTAACAGTTTGTGCATGCTCTTATGGAAAGGAATCAATTAGCACATAATTGACAGGTTGATTATAGCTTAATTGTATCTCTCTTCTGTTATTGGCTTTGTGCAGCTGGCGTTATAAACAAAGTACTTGAAAAGTGAGGAAATGATTGACGACATCTCTGTGGAGCAGGCACACAGAATGGGGCAACATCACACGTGCCTGCTCACTGGAGGCAAGCTGTTATGCTGGGAGCACTGCTAGGATTCATTGCAGAATTAGTTTCCCTGTCTTCTAGTGGGACTGGAACAGCAAGATGCTTCTAGCATCTCCAGAGTCTCTCTAGGCCAGGACTGCATGCACCGTGAGAGCCTTACCGCCAAGAGAAAGGCTTCACCTTTTGCCCCCACAGCTGAGGATGCTGCTTCAGGAAAGTCTCAATTCTGGTGGCCCTGGGGAGGGCACTGAGGCTGTCTCTATGTGCAGCTTTTTTGCCTTTGCTCATGATTTGAAGTTCAGAAAACAATTTTGTGGGAGTTATCAACTCCCCTCAATCCCACTGTGTCTTTGAATTCTTCAGAACTTCTCAAATCAGAATATCAGATCAGATATCTCTGGATCCACTTGTGCACCAATATGAAGTTTTTTTTGACATTGTAGCTCAGTCAAACCATCAGCCTATGTTAAGTAGCAAGTGCACACTTCTGTTTAAAGATCCTGCATGCTGAATTCAAATAGCCATGCTTTTACGGCTTCGGAGTGTGCGTAATTTGTTTTCAAAACCTTTATGAAACTCAGACTGGGTTTATTGCTGCAATTCTGTTCTGTCTGCTAGACTTCAGCTATCAGATTGGCACACTTCCCTCTGTGTTCTCCTCAGACACTTGGAAGAACTGAGAAGTGCTGATTTCTTTTTTGTTTTGCCCCAGTGATCAGTGTGACTTGAGGAAGAACAGACCCAAGATGATGCTATTCACTGAAGTACACTATACTGCCTATTTTTTTGCAGTGGATTACCTACCTCTCTTGCATGGGTGTTTGTTGGGGCATTATGTTCTTGGTTAGTGCCTGAAGCATAGCTGAGCTGCTTCACCCTTCTTACAGCCTCCTGAAAGACACACGGAGACATTAGTACCTCTAAACAACACTTGCTGCTCTCTGGATCTGTGCAGATAGGTTTGTTTTGGCTTTGTTGTTGTTGGTTTTTGGTTTTTACATCTATCAGGATCTCCCATGAGAAGTGGGGTGAGCAAATAACCAAGCTCAAAGAGACTTTCATGATGGGATTTTTTCTTTTTTCCTCCTCTAGCCCAAGGGATGAGGTTGAAGAAAAGCACAAGAGCTCTTCCTATCATCGACACAGCTACCACCTGCTGCAGCATGACAGCCAGGATGCTAGTGCAGAACAAAGGTACCAGAGTGCTCAGCCCCCTCTCTCGCCCTGCATGGACTCAGTTCAGGCTGCATTCGTGCTTCTGTCCCGAGCAAGCCTTCACGTGTGGGGTGAATGTCTTTGCTTGTCTCCTGACTTAATGTGTGTATGCAGTCCAGCTGTTCTGGTGGCTTCAAGTGATTCACAAGATTGGCCTCTGGACATTGTCTAATTTAATTTCTGTAGGGGAAGGTTTGGCTGTACTGCTCCTAAAAGCATGGACCAAGCTTGGTTTAATTACTAGCGTAACCCTATTGAGGGACCAGTTTCCAAATCCTGTGCTTTAGGTAAGGTAGCAAGGGTATCTCAGGAGTTAGTTTCTTGCTTTTGACATCTTTGCTCCCTTATGAGCCACCTGAAAGCTCCATGGGTACATTGTGTGTGCCTGGCGAGCTCAGACGTGTTTGACATCTGAGGGTTCATTCATAATCCACACTTTAATTGGGAATCTGTATTGGAATGCTGGTCAGCAGCTGAAAGACTCCAAGGTACTGAGGATCATGCAGTTCTAGGCTCAACCTGATTCTCCCCTGTTCCTGCAATACCTGCTGCCTTAAGTGTTCTCTGTCTGTAAAGCTCTAAGGATATGCTGTGCTTGGGTTCTCTGCTGGGTCAGCAGTTGCCTCCTAGGGCTTATCTGCTAGTGTGTGTATGCAGCAAGAACAGGCACCGCTTGCCATACTGCCTGAGCCACGGTTGTCTGTAATGCAGAGACCCTTCCAGTCCTGTCATGCAGCACTCACGCTCAGCCTGAGCAGACCTGGATCAAAATGGAGCAGCCTGCGCTAAGCTCTCTAGAGGCCTCTGTGTTAAAGACCAAGGTGGCAGGTGTCCTTAGTTGAGTGACTCTGGACGTGTGTGGGTGCAGAGCAGTGTGAACTCCCCTCCTTCTAGTGAAGGCTGACGGTGACCAGTACTGCAAGTGATGTCCTCTTCCCTGCTGTTCCTTCATAGTGACCATGATGATGAAGTTGCAAGTTTGGCTTCTACGTCAGGTGGATTTGGTGCCAAAGCGTCTACGCAGAGGCTGCCTGTGAAGGACTGGAAAGCCAAGGCATCCCCTCGGGCTTCCCCAAAGCTAAAGCGGAAGGGCAAGAAAGATGACGGGTACGCTGGGCTTGCCAGGATACAGGTGGCTGCGGGACCAGCTGTGCAGGACCTGACAGAGCTGTTAGCAGCAAGACTAGGGTCTGAGGCTGGGCTCTGGCCAAGTGCTCACAACCCTCATCCTGTTTTGCAAATAGGAGCGACCCCACAGAAAATGTTGCTGGCTACTCAGACACCGGCTTTCACTTCGGGGTGTGGGAGTAGGTCGTGCCCTACCTTTCCAGCTGGGACTCAAAATCCAAAGTGTAGCCTGGGTTTCAGAAGAATTTATGGGAGGTACATTGCACATTGTCAGGGGGGGACACTGGATCCATTTGCCGGTTTAATTGATGGCTTCATTGGAACTGTGACACTGAGTATAGCTTAATATGGCCTCAGTTTCTGGTTGGCTTTTGAATGCTGGCACAGTGCCCGTGTTCAACAATATCTATCCGTTGTTACCTGCTTGCTGCTTTTGTGTGTTTCTAAACATGCCCATATGAATGTCTTGCAAGGGAAAATTGATGGCTGGAAAGAGCTGCCCATGGCAAATTAGGCCAACCTGTCTGCATTAACTTGAGGAAAGTAGCACAGTTTCTGCGAGGGGCTTTCTCCTCTTCTTGTGTTCCCATGGCTCCATGATTTGGATCTGTAGCTGTGCAGATTACAAAGAAGATGGCTTGTGGCATTAAGTTCTGGCTGTGGTCCTTTTCTGTGACACCCAGAAGTTCTTAGCCTCAGAATTGCCTTTCATTTTTCCTGCCTCAGTCCTTTTAAAGCTGCTGAATGGATGCTGTCTGGGAACTACAAATGTGTACTTTCTCTCTGGTAGTGTTTGAATGTTCATAATTTGTGACTTCGATGGAATCGTACGATATTAGTGGATTAGTTCAATGTTTTTCTTTATTGTGCTGTATATACTGGAGTGCATCACTGGTTTCTTCACCTTCAGAGCTGGAATCATTCTAGATGATTTGAAACTCATTAAGTCAGTATTTAACAAATGGGTACCGGGTTTTTCTTTCTAAAATATTAGGAGACCTTCAAAAGATATTTGGCAAAACCTTCCCTGGCTTTGAATTTGGACAAGACTGAAAAATCAATGTGTATTGCTCTTGTAACAGTCCTCATTAAGACTTGGCTCAAATCTGTTGTGTGTTGAAAGCAGCCCTGTGAAGGGACCAGTCTGGAAGGAACTTAAGGGCCTAAGAATTGTGCAGATGTTGGAGTCACAGTGCCATGGGGACTGGGACTTCCTTACCTTCCTGTTGCTCTCATGTTATACTAGGCAAAACAAAAGCATGAGCTGGGGTATAAAATCTAAAGCAACCCATGAAGTGTGTGATCTGTTTTGGCAGAAGAATTTGATAATCAGAGCAGTTAATTAACCTAATTGAATTACTGCTTTTCTCTTTATCTCCAGGGACGTGAACCAGTCACCGAGATCATCTAACAACCAGGTGAGGCGGAGCTACTCCTGCCATCCCTTCTGAGGGTCTGATGCTTCAGCTCTGTTCACTGTCATACTAAAGACCTGAGAGAAAGATCATCCCGGTTCCTTGAAGTGCCATGGGCCCCCTGCTCTTGGGCTTGGCATCGCTCTGTTCTGTGACTTACGCAGCAGAGAAGGAGTTGCTCAGTTTTGTCCATACTGATGGCTTCTTTCTCACTTTTGCATGCTGGTTTCCATTTCCGTGTTCTCACAAGCCCCGTATCATCCAAAACTCTACCACTCCTTTCCTCTTCCTTGTTGAGATGACTTGCATCCATTGGCAGCAGGGTAAGCTGTCCCTAACAAACTAAGGATCACAGTGGGACTGGCTTGTTGGAGTTCCTAATCCCTTTTGGTAGCACTTTTGTATCTCTTAGAAAATGTTCTTAGCAGAGTTGGGTGGGCTTCTTAAACTGCCCTTAGGTGTGTATGCCTCCTTTAGGCTTGTTGAGCAGCTGAAGAGACAACTATGGATGTGTACTTCTCTGGTTGATTATTCACAAATAAACGAGAGAGCTGAAAAAGTGCTCTAGGAAACCTCCTCCTTATTCCACTGATTGCACACTCTTTCATAAGTGTTTGAGGTCCTTACGTACATTCACAGACCTAAACACACTCTCTCTGTACCTGGCCAAAAGTCAATACGATATGTCTTCTGTTATCTTTTAAGTGCCAGAGCTTTGAAGGGGGGTCTTGAATCTAGACAGTTCAGGATATTCTAAGCAACCATTTATGAATTCCATGTGGACACTTCATGTACCTTGTTTTATCAGTTTATTTCTTGGGTCAAAAGCCTTAGAAATAGGCATTAAGCTGGCCCAATTTTCTGCTTTGTATGTTGTGCTTCAGTCTCTGGCACAGGGCTTGACTTAATACCTAGCAGAAAGCTTGACTGACCCCTGATCCTGGTAGAAATGAGTGCCTGTCCTCTCCCCACACAGGTGACACCAGAGTTCCAGGATGAACTGATGTGCATATTGAGGAGCCAACAGCGGGAGCTCTCTGAGCTGCGTCAGAACCAGATGGAGCTGCTGCAGAGACTCACGGATCACCTTGATGCCATTCAGAGCTCCCTTATGGGCCATGTGGAGAGGGTGATTGACTCCCAGCAGGAGCAGGAGCGTATCCTTGTTGCAAATGGTGCATGGGAATTAAGGAGTAGAAGGCTGCAAGGCAGACTAGAGACATGAGGAAAGCTAAGAAAGTTCAACAATCTTAATAGTATGGGCGATAGGTGCCATAAAAGAAGGCCGGGCTGCAGTATAGCTATTGCAGTTCCTCTCGGTCCCTTTCCAAGGGCAAGGAACTCAGAAATAGAGAGGAGAAGAACTGCTACTTTCTCCATGCCCCTAAATCTTCAGGTAACCTATGAAGGCCGTAAGTGCTGCAATGCTGGAATAGACTAAAGGTGCACCTAATGTTACCGTACCTCAGGCAGTGGCCAGTTGCACGAGAGTGTTTATGGACTGATCCTTACCTTCCTTTCCTTCTTAAGGCTGGTGCAGTACTTGCACCAGAAGTAGCGTCTGACTGCCGTGCCACATGGCTGCGTACAGCCTTGCCTTGTCTGTACCCATGGATACATCTGGTGGCTTAGAGGTCCACGGGTGCCTCGCACGTTGTCTGAAACGTACTATCTGTTGTTGTTTTCAAACCCAGGATCTGATCTTTTTTTCTGTGCCTTGTTGTGTTGTAGTGGTCAGTTCTTGTGCATCTGTTGCTGCACTGAGTTTGGTCACGTTCCCCAAACTGAGCAGCACTAGCATATTTCCTGTCTTGTCTGAAGCCACTCTTAACTCGTGATCCATATTACTCTGCTCTATACTCTTTCGAACTTTTTTGTAAAAGTTAGTGGAACTATTGCCGTATGCAAGATACTGGTGTACCGTACACTTCTGTGACAATATGACAGTGATGTCTGTTTTCTCTGTTGGTTTTGGATTTTCCTTTTTGACCATGAAGCTGACATTTTCATAGATAATTCAGAAAGCTTTCTACTGAAGTTCGGAGTCTGGAGTTAAAATATTAGAATGAGTTTTCCCCATCTGCATAACTTCCTATCTGCACTGAATTTTGCCAGCAGTTGAACTCTTTTCAGTGAGTACTGAGAGGTCCAGCTATGTGATTTGCAGTCAGGTGTAGTTTTAATGATGGTGAATAATTTTATATGAAAAATTTTTGCCATCTCTGCTTCTGGCTGATTTGTGCTGAACGTCATAGACCTCTATGGTGGATCTCGCTCTTACTTTCCTTCTGTTTTGGAAAGTGACTGTATTTCTGTAACTTGTTTTTGCCACTGCTTTCTTAATTCACTGTAAGATCTGGAAGATCTCGCCTCTTGATTCTGTGACAGCTTACTTTATTTTTAATAGCCTTTGATAGATGATGATCCAGGGCACTTTTTTTTTTTTCCCTAAAGATGTAAAGATGAACGTGCATCTGTGTGTGTTGGCTCCTTCAGAGAACTCGGTTGCTTCAGGAGGTATGACTAGCTTTTATTAAGCCTGGGTTTGCACCCCTGCACTAGTTCACTTGTGACCAATTCCATCCTGTAGAAAAGTTTTTACTAGTTTTGCTTTCTATGTGGATTGGACTCTTTGTGTATTGGTTTCTGTAGTATGCTGGCTGGGATAGTTATTTTCTTCATAGCAGCTGCTTTGGTGCTGTGTTTTGGATTTTTGACCAAAACAGTTGATAGCTGAAACCAATGTTTTAGCTGTTGCTGAACAGTAGTGTCAAGGCCTTCTCTGTTTCCCACGCTGCCCTGCCAGCAAGTAGGTTGTGGGGGTGCCCAAGAAGTTGGGAGGGGACACAGCCAGGACAGCTGACCCCAGCTGACCAAGGGGATATTCCATACCTGATGACGTTGCGCTCAGCAATAAAAGCTGGGAAAAGGAGGAAGAAGGGGGACGTTCGGAGTGATGGCGTTTGTCTTTCCAAGTAACCGTTATGCACGATGAATCCCTGCTTTCCTGGAAGTGGCTGAACACCTGCCTGCTGATGGGAAGTAGTGAAAGAATTCCTTATTTTGCTTGACTCGTGCATACAGCTTTTGCTTTACCTATTAAACTGTCTTTACCTCAACCCGTGACTTTTCTCACTTTTACCCTTCAAATCCTCTCCCTCATCCTGCTGCTGGGAGCGAGCGAGTGGCTGTGTGGGGCTCAGTTGCCTATGGGGGTTAACCTGCAATATGTAGGGAGCACTGCTGTCAGGCTTCTCTTAGCTGTTTGGTTTTTCTACCATGACTTCCAGAGCTATTTTCTCACCCTGATAATTTGTTTGAGAGCCCTGTTGTTTCCAGAGACACATCAGCAATGTTCTAGGCCTCTCTTTTATCAGTGCTGCAGATTTGCTCTCACTGAGCCTCTGGAGGTGAGGCTGCCCGTCCTTCTAGGGTGGGAGTGTTGAGGGTAGAAAGGAGATGAGTTGTTTGTGCTCCTTAACATGCATGCTCATTAGAGAGAAGACTGGACCGAGCGCTGACAGAAGGACAGCAGCGCAATGGGCAGCTCCAGGAGCATCTGTCTCAGCAGCTCTCTCAGTCCCTTTCCACTGCTGTGTGTAACCGTCTGGAGAGGACCATTCGTGAGGAGATGAAGAAGACAGTTCCCCAGTGTGAGTGTTGCTGCCTGGGTTTTGAAGGTGGATCCATGCAGTTAGCCCAGTAGGGGTGGAAAGCATGCTGTATAAAAGTGTTGGCACTACTTGAAGCAGGAGTTAGGTTACAGCAAGACTAGTCATTGCACTTTGAGCTGTTGCGGGCCCCACCATAGTCGAAGAAGAAGAGTTGCAGGGTTGGAAGGATATAAGGCTCCCAGAGGGGAATCTTGTGAAATGCCTTTCCACGGTGTGTGGTCTGATCTTCCATTACAATTCACAAAGCTTTTTGAGTCTGTTCTGTGGAGGAAGGCAAAAGAGGCTAATGAGTTTGGAAATGTTCTGATTTAACTGAAGCAAACTTCAACTTGTCTTTGCCCTTCCTTGACACACTGGCGCTGTCTATGTGAATGTTCATAGAAAGGTTCATAGAAATGCAGGTGGGAAAGCCTTCTGTGGTCTTTAGTGTCCACCATTCTGCTTGAAGTAGGGTTACCCGCTATCCTAAATCAGGTCAGCTGTGACTGTCTGGACGAGTCCTGAAAACTTTCAGGGTTGGAGATTTCACAACCTCTCTGGTGACTTCCAGAGCCGCACCACCTTCCTGGCAAAAAGTTTCTCCTAATGTCCAACCTTAGCTTCCCAAGCCAGAGCTTGTGACCATTGCCCCTACCTGTGTCATCTGGCACTTCCAAGAAGAGTTTGATGCCATTTTCTTTTTCAGGTTTTGAATTTTCAAGTTTTGAAGTGTGACAGTAGGCTTAAAGCTGCAACTTTGACATGTTTGTGTTGTGCCTAGGCATTTCCAAGAGCATGGACCCTATTGCTGGCCAGCTAAGTAACACCATTGCCACCAAGCTCACTGCTGTTGAGGGGACACTGAAGGAGAACATCACCAAGCTAGTGAAATCAAAGGTAAGGAGAACCAGACCGTAGCTATTCCTGGGGACAGGGTTGTCACCTGCCTGGGTAGTGACTCCTCATACCTCTTTCCCTCTCCTATATCTCCAGGTGGATCTCAGGTCAGTTTAGCTGCCAGTGATCATGGCTCTCTTCTGGTCTCATCAGGAGAGCAAGCTCATTTTGTACTCCCCTGCCTGCTTTGCCTCATTAGCCCTTTCTTTCATTTACCAAGTTGTTAATTTTCTGTTAAAGTAGAGGCTCTCACTAGAGCAGCGGTTTTTAGGGCCATCTCAATCAGCCAAGTGGTGAAAGTTTGACTTGCTCTTTTGCTCTGTACTCTGTTCTCCATTTCTACACTATTTAGGGAGCAGAAACTTGTTACTTATATTGGCAGGCAATGGTGGATTGTGGAAGGGAAGGAGGGGAAGAGGAAAGGAGCCGTGCCTGACTGCACCACCTTCCCTTGCTCTCGAGCTGAACTACAGGGAAATTGTGATGTTCTTGGGTAGTCCCTCATGCATCCTCTCAGCAAGCAGATGCTCTGCCTGCTGTAGTCGTGGTGCAGCTTAGAGGAAGGAGTTCAGCTGCTCAGGGAATGCATGCTTCTGACTGATGCTGGACTGTCTTTATCTGGTGTGGGTGTGTTGCAGAAACATACAATGTTTGTTCACATCTTTATCCTGTGGCAGGCTGTTGTTAATTTTCTGGAACCTCTTCTGTGTGTGCTTGTAAGAACCTTACAGATAGCGTTGTGAGGGCAACGGCTGATACCCTGCAGGGGCCAATCCAGTCAGCCTACAGGGAAGCGTTCCAGAGTGTCGTGTTGCCAGCCTTTGAGAAGAGTTGCCAGTCCATGTTCCAGCAAATCAATGATACCTTCAAGCAGGGCACACAGGAATGTGAGTAGTCTCTCCTTTCTCTGTTTTTTCTCCACAGCATATTCACGTTAGCGGCTGACAAGTTGACCTTTGGCTAATGTCATTGCCTTTCAGAGTTTCACTGGTAGCTGTTTAACTTCTTAGCCCATCTGTGTGGTCTGAAAGCATACTCGCTTTCACAGTTGGGAAATGGAAGCAAAATTGAGATTTTTGTAGGTGGTGCTGTAAGAACAGAGATTCACCTCTGGTCTTTGTAACCCATGTAGCAAAACGCTTGGTCTCATTGTGTGAATCTGTGACTTCATCTCTTGAGTAGTAAAGCCCAGCTGTAGAATTACCCTATCCTGACATCAGGAAGGTGATGTGTGGAGAGGGCAGCGCTCCTGCGCAGTCTCATCTCAGAGAGGTAGTGGAAATGGGGACTTCCAGAGAAGGGAATAGGGATAATCAGAGGTTAAATAGTGGCTGAACAATGTAGACATGGTCAGACTGGAAAAAAGGAAACTATATGCTTCAGTAAGGAAAACTGTGTGCTGATGCACTGGAGAAGATCTTTCCTGTGCTTAGGCTTGGGATCCAGTTCATTGGACTTCGGGGAGGCCAGTCGAGTGTTATTCTGCAGAGCAGTTTTCTGAGTGCTAGCATAAGCAACTCCTTTTGTCCCTAGATCCGCAGAGTGTCTCCAGCTACTGTTTATTTTGCGCCCTTTCTTTTCCTCACAAGTCTCCCAGAAGTACATAGAGCTTACATTCTTCTCCCTTTTGATCAATCCAGCTTACAAAATATTTTAAGATACATCTTTTTGATCTCTGCAGATGTCAGTTTTTGTCAGAAATGTTCTTCTTTCTCTTACTAACCTAATTGGCATTGAACTCCATCAGTAGTGCAGATCACAACTCATACCGTGTATGAAATACCTTTCACCCCCACCTTTATCTTGCCCTGAACAAACAGTGCCTGTAAAGGTCTATTGCAAGAGGACTCTTGGCTTTGTTGCTGTGTCATGTAATCCTGTGTGGTGCGGAGGCTGGAAGCAGGGTTTCTAGGTTAGCATAACACAAGCCCAAAACAAGGCTTGTGCGTTCTCCCCTCTGCCGCAGTTGTATACTGTCTCAGTTACTGGTTCTGTGGGAGAATGTGTGGAGCCTGGCAGCTCGATTTCTGCCCTGACCATCTGCACAGTGCTGATGGCCAAAATGTCTTCCTCTGTGGTTGTTGCAGACATCCAGCAGCTTGAGACTCACATGAAGAACAAGAAGGTACGAGAACAGGAGGCCCGGGACCCGCTGCTGAATCAGCTTCGACAGCTCATCAGCACCTTCCAGAGCACCACCGAGCAGCTGGCTTCCACTGTTGCAGCCAGTGTCCATGCTGAGGTGCAGCATCAGCTGCATATTATCGTGGGCAAGTAAGTTGGCAGCTGGGCTTGTTGAAAGAGACATCACTGAGAGGCACACGTGTGCATAACAAAACCTCTTCCTGCTTTGTTGTGGAAACAAGCCCTTTGCCACCGGTAGGGCTGCGCGTTAGATCTGTGCATAGTGTGACAAAGCATGTGGGCTGGTGCAACTGTTTCCCTGTAAGGCACAAAACAAAGACCACAGAACTTTTCGAACAACCAACTATGTCTTTGCTGCCTGTGGGAGCTTGGGGCCTGCTTTTCATAGTGTCCCATGTGCGTGCTGGAGGACAGAAGGACCTAAGGCAGCCCAAAAGCACGCTCAAGTCGGACTAGCCTTTCTGTTCTAAAATTATCTTTGGGTCTCTTCAAGGCTTTTCTTCTTTACTCTGTGTCCTCAGGCATACCCACAGTTTTGCAGGCTACTCTGTCCTCCCAGCTGTTCTGCAGCAATTCCTGCTTGGCCATCTAGTATCAGGGTGTGATCCTGGCAGTGCCTTCGGCATATGCACACCAGGAAGCTGGTGGCAGGTTGCCAGGCATTAAGACTGGCTGGTGGTCAGCTGCAGGGCATGCTATTTTAACCCCATCTACTTTAAGCCACTGGAGCATATGTCAGAGCACATGGGGGGTCTTCAGCGCAGAGCAGACGTCCCAGGAAGGATACCAGACTAAATTCCAGTCTCATTGCATGGGCTGTGCTTGCTCCCAGGGAAGACCTGCTATTCTACCTGCAATGGAGAAGGTCTGATGCTTTGTACACTTTGTAAGAGGAGAGGATCCTGCCCTTGGGGGAACACTGCACATAAGAGATTGATATAGAAAGCTGGGCCCTTTCAGAAATGAACCTAGAGCTCAGTCGCCTTGCTTGTAGGCCAGATATATTAAAGATTTAAAGCACTATATAATGAGAATTAGTTCCCTGGAACATCACTTTCCCACACAGAATACCAGCGTCTTCAGCGTGCACCCGGGGATGTTGTGTTGTTGCCACAAAGCTTTCTCGTGCAGCACGGTTCTGATGCCCGTGCCTCAGAACAATTTGTGTTAACCCTTTGGCAGTGAGCAAGCAAGCCTGTGCTTTCTTGCTGCTACAAGCTTGGTGCAGCACAGTCCCTCAGCTCTTCATTTTCAGATATACCTTTTGTTTTTTTATTTTTATTTTTTAGCCTGCAGGAGTCTATTTTGGCCCAGGTGCAGAGAGTCATTAAAGGAGAAGTGAGCCTGGCTATGAAGGAGCAGCAAGCAGCCGTCACCTCGAGCATTGTCCAGGCAATGCGCTCGGCAGCAGGGACCCCAATCCCCTCTGCTCACTTGGACTTCCAGTCTCAGCAAACTCACATTCTTCAGCTGCTCCAGCAGGGGCACCTCAACCAAGCTTTCCAACAGGTACGTAGACTTTCTTGTAGTGGGCCGCAGTGCTTGTTGGGGGATGGAGTGAGGGGAAAAATGGCTCCTGGAGGTGGGGACATAACTCCACAGCAACTCAGAGGAGTTGGCCGAAAAGACCTGTGGCTGCAGACTGCTCAAAGGGTGCAGTTGCACTTACGTAGGTCAGGCCAGAGCTGCACATGCTCCGTGACTTGACGGCATTTAAGTTCCTTCTTCCTTGCCCTGTCAGGACAGCATCAGTGCTGCAGTAAGCCAGATGACTTTGCCATCAGCATTGGCACATGGTGCACCCCTGAAGAGCAACAGCTTCATAAGCCTCTCCAGGCAGATCTACCAGCTGGGCCCTGACCTTGTCTGTAGGCAGATCCATTTGAGCTGCTACAGACGCACTCCACTGGGGATTGTAGCAGTGCTATGCCAGTGGGCTGCAATCACGGCCCCGCTCCATGCTGCTAACTAACCTGCTCCCCTCTGTCTGGTTGTAGACCGTTACCTCCCCATTCAGCTTAGAACAGACACAGGTGTCCTCTGAGCGTAGACTAAGCCTAAACACGGTCCTGCTTGCACATACGGTGGGGTTTGCAGAGACCTCTGCTCCCAGAGGAGGCTGGTGAGCCATTGAGCTGCCCCAAGGCAGCTGGCTGTCCCATGCTCTGTCCTGTGTCCTTCACCTGCCTGTTGTTTCCTCTGCATTTCTAGCTGTGTCCTTCTTGCAGGCTCTAACAGCAGCTGATCTCAATCTGGTCCTGTATGTCTGTGAGACTGTGGATACTCAGCAAGTATTTGGACAGCATCCGTGCCCGCTGTCCCAGCCTGTGCTGCTCTCGCTCATTCAGCAGCTCTCCTCGGATTTGGGAACTCGTACGGAACTGAAGCTGAAGTGAGTATGATCAGAGCACCGGGTCTGAACCTATGCCAGACGTATTCCTGGCTCTGGCTTTAGACTCACTGCGTGTAAGTGGAAGGTGGGGTGCTTCTATGAAGGCTGGAATGTCTCTGGCCTGTTACAAGCAAGTGAACAACCCATAATGACTTGGAAAAAGATATAGATGTTGCAACAGAAAGCTTTGCGCCTAGAGATAGTCGTGGAAGGGGTACTTAGCTGTAGGTGCCGTTACCTTCTGGTATTGTAGTCTGTAAGTATTGTTTGCAGTCTGTGTAGCGATCCCCTTTAACCAAGGAAACATTCCCATGTGGAGGTAAAAGGAGGGGTGGTGCTGTGCTCCCTGGATAGCTTAATGTCCAGGGCCGCTTTGCTCTCTCTCCATTTCTTAACCCATCACTGGACTTTGTGTAGGCAGTTTCTCATCGTGACTGCCAGAGAGGTTCAGTGGGAGGTGGCAGCAGGAGCTACTGGAAGTAATGTCTGTTCGATGTTCTAAGCAACGCTTGTGTGACAACGTAGTGACTGTGCTGACACTTGCCGTGAACATTTTTAGATTGTGAGTCAAAACCCCGTTAGCTGCCCTGAAAAACTAACTTGTTAAGGTCCCTGCAGGTTTTTACCATGGCTTGTATGGAAAAATGTCTTAAATTGAGTTTTTAACTCAAGTTAACACTAGGGATAAAGGCAGCTCAAGCCGGAAAAGATGAAAAAGAGCTTTAAGTTACGGAAGAGCTGGTAAGCAGAGTCAAAGTTGCTGCTGTTAAGTTCAAGCTGGTCTGCTAGCGAATACATTTTGCAGTGACCACACTGGCTTACTCTTAGGCTGTGGTTTGGAAGTTGATGGCTTGTCTTAACTTTCAAATGGTTTGTTGGTGAGATTCTTGATCTTCCCCCACGCCTTCCTGGATAGACACAGTTACACTGGGGGAAGACCTTAAATATATCCCTACATAGGAATGAGCCTCAGTGCTGAGGATTTTTACTGTATAATAAATGACTAAATCTACTTACGCTAAAAAGCCATCGAAGAAAATACATACAGAGCTCTGACCAGGTATGGCCTGTGGCCAGGTGCCACCTACAGCACTGCAGTGCGATGTAGCTTGCTGTTGCGCCTGCTTGGTTCAGGCAGCCAGGTTTTGTTGCATGTACCGCAGCCTGGAAAATAGTGGCTGCCCTTGCACGTCGAAGAATGGATAGCTGGACTCTCCTAAAAGTCAGTACCTTTTATTTATTTTCTGATGGCTGAACTTATGGCACTGAGTGTTGTTCTGTGGGGGAGCAGAATTGTGCGTCTGCAGTGCTAAAATGAACGGAATGGGGCTGGGATCACGTGTTGCATTTGGTTCTAACCCTGGTCTCTCCGCTTCAGTTACCTGGAGGAGGCGGTGATGCACCTGGACCACAGTGACCCCATCACCCGAGACCACATGGGGTCAGTCATGAACCAGGTGCGGCAGAAGCTCTTCCAGTTCCTGCAGGTGGAACCCCACAACACGCTGAGCAAGCCTGCCCGTCGCCTCATGATCATGCTTCAGGGCCTGGTCACTCCCGGCATGACCTAGGAGAACCTGGCTATCTTGTGGGCTGCTCCGTGGAAGCCCACTCAGCAGAACCAGTAGTTACTAACCACGTATGGCTTGTGTTAAGAGCTCTTGCCAGGAAATCTGTCAACATGTGTGTGATGTCTCTAAGGCGAACGCCATCTGTGTATAGTCCCAAATAGTCACTGAACGCTCATTTGGCTTATTTTCCTAAATAGCCTCTTTTTGAGACATTTAAGTCTCTTCTTCACCTGCCCATCCGTCCCTGAGGCCTGGCTGGCATTCCAAGTCACATCCAGCAGAAGCCAGTGGATTTCTTACCCCTTTAGTTTGGAGTCTGCTGCCGTCAGCAGAGGAGAAGGGGCCCTATGCTCCTTATTGACAAGAAGCTAGTACCTGTATCTTAGTCAAGGACTCACACCCCTCCTGGGAGGAGGGGTAGGTGGGGGGACAGCAGCTGAGCGGAAGAGGGGGGTGCTTGACCCCAGGACCGGGGGAGGCGCAGGGGCAAGCTGCGCACCCGGGGGGGCCGTTGGTTCTGCTGCGTGTGAGAGCATGTCCGTGGTTCGGAGGTTAGTTTGGATTTTACACCAGGGTTTTTCTTTTTATCTAAGTTTTGATTTTTTTTTTTTGGAAATAACATTAAGAACAATTCAATAAACAACTTTTTGAGAAAAAAAAAAACAAACACGGAAACCACCACCCCAAAACTCTGTGCCCAGGCCCCTCCTGCGGGGGCTCGGGGCTCCGAGGCCGCGCTTCCCCAGCCCCGGCCTGCCCCTGTCTTTCCCCGCGGGCGCGGCCCGGCCGGGGCCGCTTCGTCCCCCATGGGCCGGGG
>VXAL01011232.1:227339-282411 GCA_013399475.1 Chauna torquata
CGGTGGCGCGGCTGAGGGTGAGGTGCCCGCGCCCGCCGCTGCCCCGTCGCGCTGCGGAGGCCTCGGTGCGGGCCAGCCCCTGGCCGCCGTTGTGTTCCGCGGTGGGAGCGAGGGAGGCTGTGAGGGTCCTCCCGGTGCCCGCGGGAAGCTGGCGGGGGTCTCCGTCAGGGGGTGACAGGACGAGGGGCGGCGGCTCTGAACTGAAAGAGGGGGGACTTCCGTTAGATACCAGGCAGAAGCTCTTCGCGCTGAGGGCAGCGAGGCCCTGGCACAGGCTGCCCAGAGCAGCTGTGGGTGCCCTGTCCCTGGCGGTGCTCAAGACCAGGCTGGGGGGGGCTGTGGGCAGCCTGGGCTGGCGGGAGGTGTCCCTGCCCAGGGCAGGACCCTCGAGGTCCCTTCCGACCCTTTCTGAACCATGAAGGCCCTGACTTTTCCCATGGAGATGGAGGATGCCTCTGAGCGAGCCAGCGCTGCGGCGTTGCTCTGCTGAGCCGCGGGGTGTGACATGCAAGTTGTCCGAGGAGAGGACCCGTTAGATACCGAAGCATCAAACCAGCGCTCCTTCTCACCGATTGTAACAGCAAAGGCTTGCTGTCATCTCTCCGATAGTCTGACACCTGCTGGGAGTGTGACTTCCTGCTCAGAGGGGGGTTGTGATGCTTCATTTCTCTAACCCAGCCTCCTCCCAGCCTTGCAGGATATTCCACGTCAGCGTTCCCACCTGCGCTGGCAAGGGCTGATTGTGCCTACAAGGCAGAGCCATTAACAAGATGCTAGTTGATGCATGATCTCCGTTAATGTTAACAGCAGCAGTGGGTTCATGCACAAGATTTTCAAGCTCTGTGTTTGATTCTCCTCAATTTTTTTTTGTTTGTTTACTGCTGTTTACTGTTTTTGTTTACTGCTGGGGCGTTTTGCACAAGTGCTTCCCTAGGTGTGGAGTTACTCTGTAATAGTCTTGTTTGTAGATGCTCTCATTCCACTTCTCTGCTAACTTAAAATGCTTTAAGGCGCAATAATGGTGCGGAAAAACTCTGTGTGAGGTATGATTCAGAAGTAGCTAAAATAATTAACATATTACTTGTCACAGTACTTTAATCTGAATAAGCACCCAACTGTAGGACAGCTGTCAGTGAATTGAAATCTCAGTTAAGCTTTCTGTGAAATTATCTTTTATTTCTACTGCTTGCACTTTAGTACAGGCGTGTTTGTGTATGGCTGGTGTATATGACTTTGTGGTACTGCTAGGAAGTCTTAAGTGAGAAGTTTCTGTGTTGATATCTGATTTTAATAATCTTAACTAAAGCCTTGTTTTCTTTCCAGATTGAATGCGGAGCCTAAACTTCCTGACGTCCCTCTAAAACACTTTTTTCCACATGTAATTGTCCTGATGGAAGACCAGCTGGAGTTCCTGTTCTGCTGTTTTTGCTGAATAGTTGCTCGGAGAGGTGGTGAATGAGTGAAGATACGCTTGGTGATGGTAAGGTGGATGACTGCATCTCAAGGCGAACAGCTTTCCTGTGGTCTTCTGCAAATGCTGAGGCGCTGTATTGATGGGCTCTGAGCCAAAGAGTAGAAACTTAAAACTGCTCAGCTAATTGCCAGAATGCATGCAAGCAGTTTCTCCACCAGTTTCTCCACCTCCAGTTTGCTTTAATCAGGACCTAAAGTAAAGAGTTGCTGAAGTGCAGCTGATTTGGCTCTGTTGAAGTACAGTGTGGTGAGCAAGACCTCTCTATGCTCCAATCTGGAACAGCTGGTAGAAATTTCACTTCCTTTTTGCAGCTAGGTGCAGCTTCGTATGGAAAAGCAGAAGTGCAGCTTGGTATCTGAAGATGCAAAAGAAAGCAAAACTGAGTCAGGACACTAGAAAACGACAAAGCCATCTTGATTTCTTAGGGCTTGGAGGATGAAGGAATTGTTAGTTAAAGGCTACCCTGGTTAAAGAGGGCCTGGCTTTATGTAGGGGATGCAGTGAATTAATTGGTAAAATGCATCTTAAAAACAGCCTGCCCTCTGTCTCCGTATTCCCTGCCTTCTGCACAGTTTCATTGATCCCTAAGAGCAAAATAGTGAGGTTTAAAACACCAGAACAAGATAAATGTAAAGAAAATGTTAGGAGGATTTGTTGAGATAGTTTCTAAAGAGAAATTTCAGAACTGTAAGATTTGGGATGGTGGGCGTCTTACAAAGTTTAGCAGGTTAAACAAAGCTACGGAAAACGCTCAGCTCTTTCCTTGATTTTTGTTAAGCAGCTGGGGTTGGGCAAGATGATCTGCAGAGGTCCCTTCCAACCGCAGCCGTTCTGTGACTCAGTGCTTGGCCGGGAGCTTTAGACAAACTGTGCTTACTAAGAAGGGGTGCTATGGAATTTCTGTGGACAGCCGTTCTGACCACGACCGTTCTTTTTTGTAGGCGCTGTCTTGTGATGAAAGTGGCAAAACATTGTGTGTGCTCTGTAGTAAAGTACCATGAAAATCCCCAATGCTTAGTATGTGGTAGCATGGCTCCGTTGAGACATCAACCACTTGCATTTTTTCCTGTTTGAAACTTTGCTACCTTGGTTCCTATTTATCTGTTTTTTCTTGTTCTTTTTGTAAGGTTCAGATGTGGGAATTGCCGCAGATGTGGTTGCTGCTGATGCTGCCCTGGGAAAATGCCTTGATAGGGAATTAACACCCTTCAGTGATGGGCTGTGGGACAAGCAAAGTGCTTCCCGAACCCCCCAAAGATGTGCAGCTAGATCTGGTTAAAAAAGTAGAACCTTACACAGGCCACAATGACATATACAAGCATTTCATCAAAGATGATTGCGGGACTGTCATCAAAGCTGGCTCTCCTTCACCTCCACGTCACACTAACCCGTATCCCGGTAACCACCTGCCTACCCACATGGACCAGCCTGAACCCCGCAAGAACAAAGTGGCTAAATACCGTGCCAAATTTGACCCCAGAGTGACGGCCAAGTACGACATTAAAGCCCTAATTGGAAGAGGAAGCTTCAGCCGCGTTGTACGGGTGGAACACAAGGCTACCAAGCAGCCCTATGCAATCAAGATGATAGAGACCAAATACCGGGAGGGGAGGGAAGTGTGCGAGTCGGAGCTTAGCGTGCTACGACGGGTTCGGCACACCAATATAATCCAGCTTATAGAGGTGTTTGAGACCCAGGATCGTGTATACATGGTGATGGAACTGGCTACTGGAGGAGAACTGTTTGATCGAATCATTGCGAAAGGCTCCTTCACGGAGAGAGATGCTACGCGTGTGCTGCAGATGGTATTAGATGGTGTGAGGTACTTGCATACGCTGGGTATCACGCACCGGGACTTAAAACCAGAGAATCTGCTCTACTACCATCCGGGAACAGATTCAAAAATCATGATTACGGACTTTGGGCTGGCAAGCGCTCGGAAGAAGGGCGATGACTGCCTGATGAAAACCACCTGTGGGACCCCAGAGTACATTGCTCCCGAGATCCTGGTCAGGAAGCCGTACACTAACTCTGTGGACATGTGGGCACTGGGTGTGATCTCGTACATTCTCCTGAGCGGCACTATGCCCTTTGAGGATGACAACCGCACCCGCTTGTACCGGCAGATCCTGAAAGGAAAATACAGTTACTCAGGCGAGGTGAGTGTGGCAGGGTTTGAGGTGAGGCGAAGTCGAACAAGAAGCTCTCTGTATATGGGTCTGTGTGGACCAGAAGCTGGCTGTCTTGTGCAGGGTGGTAATGCTAGCAGTGTTAAAAACTTGTGATTCTGGCCTTTAAAATCCTTCTGTGCTTTCTCTCTGCTTTCCACAGCTGCTTCCGTTGCAGCACAATGAGCTTCTTGGAAAAAAATGTGTATCTAAAGAAAGAAGAGATCTCTGTTCTGTAGAACAGAATGGGAGGGACTGACAGAACTGGGATGCTTATGGGTTTTTAGCTGGGATGCTATTGAAACTCATGCCAGGGTGAGTTTTTGAAATGTAGCGGGTACATATCTAGTTTGATTTCAGGTACGTGTCCAGGCGTAGTCTGAAAACCACATATGCTGAAAGATAAGGCCATGGCAGACGAAGGGGCACTTGCTCTTTAGGTCCTGAGCTGTGAGCATTTTTGAAATTGGTCTGCATTGCCTCCTGAGCTTACTACGTGACAAAACTGAGGACAGAAGGATGGTTTTTCTTAGGTAACTATGGAAAGAGGAACCTTAAGGGATAGTTTTTAGGCACAAGGTGGGTGCCCTCGCTCTACCAGAGTCCCATCCCTCCACAGAACGCAGCTAGCTGCAGACACGGCTGGGTGCCAGGCTGACCCACAGTGACTGCAGTTTGGACTTCTACCTGTATTCCTCACTGGAAATATTACAAATTAAGCTTTTTTAGCCTCTTCCTCTCTTCTGTAAAAGAAGAAAGTGCTTAGTTTCCTGAATGCCATGACTTTGTGAGGTGAATCCCGCTGGGAAAGTGTTGATGTGTGGCTATGGTTATGATTCTCAAATGACAGTGAAATAATGGTCTGAAACACCCAATACATTTGTGATTCTTCTGGTATTTTTAAGTATGACGGGTATCTTGGCACTTTGGTGGTGGGCGGACAGAGCCGGCTGTCAGAGCAGCTCTGTGTCAAAGGCTGGGATTTCCAAGTTAAGTGCAGCTGAGGAATATTGGCATTTGCTTTGGAGGCCACCAGGAAGAACCCAGATCTGACAGCTTTGTGAATCTTGTTTGCTCTTTCCATGAGCACTCCTCAGAAAGTCTCCTGGTACGCAGAAGAGGCACAAATGTGAAGAGTCAGAAACCCGCAAATTTGGCGCTTTCTGGACCAGTTGTGTTACTTCCTTTAGAAGTTGCAGTGCTTGATTACTTTCATGCCAAAAATATTCTATCAACTACTTCCTTGAACTCCGAGTTTCAGCTGACTTTGGCAGCCCTCATTTCTTTTGTGAACTTGGGTGTTACTGTGATCTGTTAACCAGTTGCAGTTCGAAGAATGCAGTCAGGTTATCCTAGTGCATTAATAGGTGAACTAGCAGCAGCACGTAACACCTGTAGGACGCTGCCTTTCCATGCGACCCCAGTCACATCGCTTACCTTGTAACCAGGGGTAGGAGGTGTGTTGGAACATACGTAAGAAACGGGCCCCTACCGCGATTCTTCTGGCGTGGAGGGGCCAGTTCTCTCCAATGCTTGTTGCCTAGCAGAGCGCATTCAGGCGCCTGCATCTCCCTGGAGGTTCTCATTCAAGCAGCGGGTAGGTGCTGATGTTGCTCGGCCTGGATGTTTGCCTCCAGACGGCAGATTTTAGAGCTTTCTAGATTACTTGTCCAAACTCCGATTTGGTCCTTTTTTTGCTCGCTCCATTGTTTTTGTCTTGGCCGTTTGTTTTTCTACTCTCCTTCCAGTTCCTTCATTCTGAAGAAGCAATGTGGTGGTTTTTTGTGTGTCAAAGTGTCTTATTATTTTTTTCTCCACATGAGGTTCAAGCCACAAGTCTCTGATACTCAGAATTCAAAGGGTATTGCTGGCTGGAGGTGGCATCTTGATTGTCCTGCTGAACTGTTGCAAACTGAAAACACTGTTGCAGACGGACCAACAGTGTCTTTATTTTTGGTGGAGCAGCCTTTCAGACTTGATACCTTATTCTAACTTTTCCAAGTTAGAAACCAACTTTCTAAACTAAAGCTTCTTTCCGTCTGGCCTCAGTGTGGGAGTGCTTGGGGTTGCTCTTACTATTTCTTAGTAGTGCCTCAGGTTCCTCTTCCTTGCACCTTCCCCGTGTTGATTCCCTGGTTCTGTCGGCCCCCTGCCTCGAGGTGCCAGAAGGTCAGTGAGACTGATTCTGAATTTGCTTCTTCCCTTTGGGGGCCTGTTTTTATCTGACTTTTGCTGTTACCCTTCTGTAGGCTACTTGTGGTCTCTGAGACGGGGTGGTTATTCATGCTGCTCAGTATATTCAGCACCAAGGCTTTGTCATGGCGTAGAAAGGTCTCTGGTTGTTTGCTTCTTCCTGTAGGGTTTCTGATACTATATTTGGTTCTTTGGCACCTCTGAACACGTGGCTGGTGATGTAGAGAACGGCCACTGTGACTCCAAGAGACTTCCTGAGTGCTTGGGCTGTCGTGGTGTATAGACAACTTGGTGTGTTCCATCTCATGTCTCCAGCACTCAGTGCGTGAGCTTGTGTTTGTGGATGCTGAATTTTGTGACTCTGACAGTCAACTTTGTCACTTGCTGTTTTTACCTTTTTGCAGATTTTTTGGCCAAGTTTAGCATGATATCCAGAACAGGTTCTTCCCTTTACTGCACAATGTGGTAATTCTGGAGTTGTAGAAGCAAGTGGTGGGATACAGCCCTGATGCCCAATAAGTTATGCTGATGATACCGAGCTCTTGAGGATAAAAACAAAACTGAGACATGATGCAAGGCAAAGTGAGAGACCATGTGATAAACTGGCTGATGTTTGTTGTGGACAAACTTAAAGTGGTCCCATGGGAGAAAAGGCAGTCTGAATGTTCCATAAATGATGGTGAGCTCTGAGGGTGCTGCTGCTTCAGAAGAAATGATTTTGGTTACATGCTTCTAAACATTATCTTGATACTAGTAATCAAAAGCCAGCTGCTGTTCGGGTTTCGTGTTACTAGTGCATGTGTCCACGCTGTGCCGTGTCTGTTGTGCACACGTAAATATTGCGTGTGGTTCTGGTTCCTCCTGAAAAAAATGCAGAATTGAAAAACATACAAAGAAGAGCAGCAGGAATAATTGAAAGTATTCCATTTGAAGAATGAGTGAGCAGGATAGGGCCCTTCATCCAAAAAAAAGTGCTCGAGGTGGGCCTCTGACAGAACTCAATGCTGCCATAGGAAGGATGGGGAGAGGGAACAGAGCAACTGTTTTGAGCATTCCCTGGGGTAATTTCGTTTGATGTCCTCTAGTCCTTGTGCCAGCACTGAATCGTTTTGGGAAGTTTTGACTTCCTTCTGGCTAGGGCTGCTGGATTCTTGTAGGTTGCAGAAGGAAAGGTAACACTTGTGCCACAGAGCAAGCACTAGACTGTCAGGATTTTGAAAGTGCCAGTGCACAAGCCTGAGACATCTTACTTGTTATCCCACCATAAATGACATACTTCACAAGGCTGTTATGGATACTGCGGGTGATACGAATGGTTGCTTTGGAAAGCTGTAGATGTTTTACTGCTCGGAGTAAAGTATGTGTCAGCCAATAGCCTGTATCATTTGCCCAGATGCTTTCTGTTCTTCCAGAGCCAGGAAAACTGAATGCTTTAATTTACCAGTGTAATTAAGCCTGTGCCCTAAATTGCAGACATGTTCGACTGTAGCCGCGTGTTGGCAGGAGGTGCAGTAACAGACTGCCCAGTTTGTGCATAAATTCTAGGTGGAAACAAAGTGAGCCGGAGGTGTAGAGGTGTCTGGCATGTTTCCCACACCTCGCCAGCTTTCTTAGTCACTTTCTGGGCTTTTAAGTGCTTCCAAACGTCTGACGTTCACAGAAAGCTGGTCTTTTTTGTGTCACACTGGAAGAAGTGGGAAGATGTCAGAAATGGGCCTGTTGATATGTTTGTCAGGCTAATGGGAATGGCAGGAGCCGTAAGTTCTGGTTTATTTGGAACAAGATCGGGTAGAATACTTGACTGTGTTGCAGAACTGTCTTGGGTAGATGCAGAAGCAGAGGTTTCCCAGGAATAACTGATTTTCCTTTCTGTAATGTGAATTTTGAGGACATGAAATGGAAGAGGAAGCCTGCAAAGCAACATGCCTGGAGCTGACAGCCTGAGCTGTGGGGCTCAGACAAGTTTCAGCAGCGAAGGACTTAGGAGAGGGAACCGGCTTCCTGAGTGCGCTGCTGCGCCGTGTCACAGCGCAGCGGTGGCAGGAATTTGCTGAGAGTCGGCACCGAGTCCCACTTCTCGAAAGGTCTGGCCTCAAAACCTGGTCAGGGAGGATAAAGCTGTACTGAGAGAGGAATAAAAGCCATCACGCACGCTGACCTGAGAAGTAGCTCCATTTTCTCGAAAAACAAGTGAGCTTGTGTCCAGCTAATCTAATTGCTTTCTGACCGAGACCTACTTGCCGCTGCTCTCCTGTTCCTGGAGCGTGAGCTCTGTTTGAAGAGGCTGTTAGCAGATCGATAGGAGAGGTCTCCCACAATAGCTTAGCCAGGCACTGCTGACATCACTGCTCTGATCATCTCCTGTGTTGTCTTCTGTACTTTCTGAACTGTTTGGAGTAATGGGCAGGGTGAGGATGAAGAAAAGCTGGCTGTGTAACTTGGCATGCTTTTCCGAGCATCTCTGAGCAAGGGTTACGTGACTGTAGAGACTGCCTTGATGTAGCCTGCTACAAAATCATTCTCTTTCACTTGTTTTATTACAACTCACTAAAAAGAAATTGAAGTCGTGGAGATAAGTGATTTCTGGGGATCTTTTTAATTTAAAAAGTTGTCTGAGGAATAAAGCTGGAATTCCATTCACTGTTTCCTTTGAATTTGAAACAGTGAAAATGAACATCAGACCATCGTTATCCTGCTAAGACAGGCTTGTTCTGATTCTGTTTCAAAGCTCGTCCTTCTGTTGAATACAGATATTTTTATGTTGCTTAACACACCTGGAAAATTTACTGGAAGAAATTTAATATAGTGTGTTACGGATAAATTGGGAAACCGAGCTAGCCTGTGTTGATTGTTCTGGTTTGGTATCTGATCTTGGCAAGTCATTCCTCCCTGTCTGTTTTCCTATTCATAAAACAGAATCGACTTTTTGCAGTGTGTTCACTGTAGGTGAAGTTGGTGGATGCTGGTGCAGAAACGTCTCTTAACGGTGAACTCGTTGGAGGGTATTTTTAAATTGAAGCAGTTGTAGAAGATGAAACGAACCAAGAAAAGCAGTAAACAGGTTGTATGAGTTGGACAGCACTGACCCAGAGGTTCCAGAAATTCCAGGATGAAGTAGCTGCCATGCTAGCGGTGGTACGTAACCTCCCATTCAAAATCAGTGGTGCGTTCAGACATTCAGTAAGCAGGGTGATGCTGGTTTTAAACAGGGCTCCAGAGGTCGTCTAAGGAATTGCTAGTAAACTTGAGACCACCCCTAGGAAAATTAGTTTAAAAACAAAAAAGCTTGTTCTAAGTAGTGCTGGTAGTGGATACACTGATAAATGTGACCTAAGGAGAGGCATGTTTGATAAACTCTGTGGCTTTTTTGAAGGAAGTTGGGCATTGCAAGTCTATTTGTCCTCTGCAAGGGACTTAGCAGCTTTGCAGAGAGATGATCTGGTTTTGTGTAGCTTGCTTGGATTTTCCAGTGGTGGTTAATAAAATTCTTCACCAAAGGCTCTTACAGGAGCCTTGCAGCTGTAATGCAATAATAGCAAGTATGGATAAAGAAGTACCTAAGCCGCAAATTTTCGAGGCGTGAGATTTTAGGAGAGGTGGTGGTTAACTGCAGCACAGTGACCGTTTTCTCCAGCTCTCCCTCTGTGTCTGCAGCCAGCCGATGTCGGAGACACCAGACCGCACTAGGTAGGTGTTTGGTCCACCCTCGGATGTTCTTAACTTTCGGTTTTGTTAGAGGTGCTAGTCTTTCCTTCTCTCTTTTCTTCCCTCAACCTGGTGCTTCATCCTCTCCCAAGAGCTGCTGAGCTCGGAGGAGCTTTGTGCTGTGCTCAGTGCACCTGCTGATGCGCCGGGGCGGTCAGCCGTCCTGCTTGATGTTAGTGGAGCAGGTACCACGTCTCGTGTGGTCTTGGCTTGTGGTTTGGAGGCGGTGTTGTTTCTGCTGAGCTTGAGAATCGGAAATCAATCCCGATGCTCACCAGCTCCCATGGGCTAATTTACCTTTCTGTATGATACTCCTTTGGTAAGGCTAGGAATGTAAAAAGTAAAGGAGGGTAAACATTTCCTATTAAATGGAAGTGTTCCTGAACTCTTTAATTATGACCCAGATCTGGAGTTCCCCTATACATGGGTGAAAAAGCAGGCAGCGTGTACCTGCTTATTGGTAATAAAAAGTGTGTTTTGCAGATGGTGAAGTTAATTTAACTTCCCCTTTTCCTGCAGAAGTGGTTTTTTCTTCCTTGGAAGAAATGAGTCTGTCTTGACATTATACATTTGTAAAGGAAATTGTGGTGTGAATTGTGTACTGCTTGCGACTCTGCCCTTCTCAGCGTGGTGACTCATTTAGATTTGAACGAGTGCAGAACCTATCTCATCCTGCCTGGCTGGCTTGCTCCCCAGCGCCCTTGGCTTCGTTCTTTGACAGCTCCCCTTGCTACGTGGCTTTGCTGTTTAGGATTTTGCTTATTTTCCTTGCCCCCTTAACAGGCTGGGTCAGCTCTAAGATGCCGTCTTCCACAACTACCCCTGTTGCTTCCAGCACCAGATGTGAACGGGCGCTAGCAATTTTGGGGATAGCTGCTAAAGCCCCGTGGTTAAACAGTTTTCTGTTCCCATGAGCGTGTGGTGCCTTTCCTCACCAACTTCACGTGAAATAAAAGCCCTTCTGTAGCTTTAGAAACGTGAGTGTACGTTGGGGATGTTTCTCTGGGTACGGTGCCAGTTGAGGCAGACCTGGCTCCCTGCCCATGGTCTGTGGTGTCAGTTGTGCCAGCACAGCTGTCTGCAGCTGCACAGGTAGGCTGACGCCTGATTTTGCTTAGAAATAGCAGTTTTCCTTCTCTCTCAGATACCACAATGCTGGCATCAATGGTGGTACCACCACTGTTCATGTTGGAGGGAGGGAATGATGCTGGGGAGAGGGAGAGATACCAGAACTGCTGCTGGAAGGAATAGTTTATGTTCTCCCTTCCTCTAGTGTGAAGAAATCTGCGTGTGGTACTTTGCTGCTTTGCTTTTCTTGTCCTCGTGGAAGTACTCTGCCTACGTGCACCAAGGCCGCCTTTAAACCTGCTGGTGGGTGACATAACTGGTACCGAATTCGGATCACAAAAAAGATGCACTTCTATTATACGTGACTAGAGCCTAGAAACAGACAACTTAGGTGCCGAGGTCCTGGTTCTGAACTGGTGTGAAATCTGAGGAGTTTGGTTTTTTTTTTTTTATTTGTGAGAGGATAACAGCCAAGTTTGGGATGATGTATTCTACCCTGGCTCTGAAAAGCCTCTCCCAAATACTATGTTCAGCTTGAATGGTTCAAAGGAGACCAGTTCCTACCTGTTGGCTGGTGCCAGCGGAGCTCTGTTTCTTTTGGGGGTTAGTTTCCTAGGAAGGTGAACGCTTTTGAGAGTTGCTTTTACTGCTCTTCTGCAGTCAAGGATGAGCAGTTTTTATGTTGATCATCTTTGTATGTCAGCAGGGTTATGTCATGCTAATGGCATTTAGGTGAAAGGACCACAGAACCGAGAACGACTTTTTCCGGTAAAAAGGGCTGTTCTTTAACAAGGTTAGGGTTGGTGATGTAGCCTACGTTTGTCATTAAGGCTGAGGCAGTGTAGCCCTGACTTCATGTGGCCAAAGTACGAGAGTTACAGTTGGTTTCTTCGGGAGGGATTGTTCCTCTGAGTGTTCGCAATGTCCTCCTGTGGCGATCTGGTTGCTCGTGTTGATAGAAGCATGCTGTTTTTTTCTCTGCTGCCACAACTGTTCATGACAAATGCCTCCCCCTTTGGATTGGAGAGCCTCTTTGGACATTGGTCTTCAAACAAGAGTTGCCTTCACGTTAATGCCCTAGAGCTGTGAATGGTTCAGACAGCATGCAAGCTCCTCCTTTACCATCCTTGAGACTCTCGTATGCTTCCATGCCCTCTGTAAATACCGAGGGGTAGCCAGATCCCTTCTGCTTTGTCTGGAGGGGACAAAGCTGTGGCTGTGGGATGGTACCAGTCTTGTCTCAGAAGCTGAGCAGGCAAGCCACCAACTCTCCTTTGGGATGACTGAGCAGGACAACAGGATCACGAGTGGAAGGTGAGACCCATCTTGCTTGCTTCATTAACCTGAAGAAGCAGAGGTTTTGTCTTAGCTTAGTGAGGTGTGCCTGACTTCCTCTGCTTTTTGCCCTTCTGTCAGTTGAGTGTCCTTACGTCCATTGTTTATGGGTATTCATTTGACTCTCACCTTTGCTTCCTAAGTCTCTAGACCCTTCTCTTTCAGCTACACAAATGGATTTTTGGTGGCTTATCACATCACTGAGAAAAAGTTGGAAGAGATTCAGGCACTTATGGCTGTCTTTCTGTGTACTGCTGTCCTTCGAAGAAGGGTTTCTTTTCCCAGGGTGATCAGTTCTGTGTTAGCTGGGATGTGAGTCTCCTGACAGTCTTCCTGAAGCCTTGCACATCTGGAGCTGAGCAGCATCAAGGAGGGTGCTTCACGGAGGTTCCTGCATGGCCTCCGCTGGAGGAACGTTCAAGGGGTGTGATGTTTGGATAGCCCGCAGGGAACTGGCTCTTCAGCTGTGTGTGCATTA
This sequence comes from Chauna torquata, assembly GCA_013399475.1. Taxonomy (NCBI): domain Eukaryota; kingdom Metazoa; phylum Chordata; class Aves; order Anseriformes; family Anhimidae; genus Chauna; species Chauna torquata. Next base: position 239,761 of record VXAL01011232.1, read on the forward strand.
GTGATGGGATTGTGGAGGAGGAGCTTTAAGGGGTGGTTGCAACACATCTGCCAGAGCCCTGGCAGCTGGGTAAGAGTGGTGCTGATGTTACCGCTCAAGACCCTTCCTGTGTGGTCACCAATTTCTTGCCGCAGCTGCAGTAAGTGGTGTGCCACCCATGAAACGTCTGGGTCAGATTCAGCATTTGGTGGAGCAGGGCTCAAGTGCTTGTTCAGGGTCTTGGGTACCGTCTCCTGGTTGTTGGTGCTGGGGTTAAGTTCTTGGCATCTTGAGTTGGTTCAGGTTTTATTAACACTTTGAGTGCAAGTGCCATTTCTTGGCTCAGAATAACCAAAGCTACATAGGATCCAATTCTCAAGGCCACTTGTTCTCCAAAGGAAGCGAGGTCGTTGTTCACCATTCCATAGCTTCTGAAGCTTTGTACTCTACAGCTGAAAGCAAAACTGAAGGAAGTGTCTGTAAACTGTTGCTATTGCGTCAACGCCTGGGCTGCTTAAGCTCTCCTGATGAATGGAAGCTACCCGTTTACATTGGTGGTACTTTTTTGAAAGACTTGAAAGCAGCCTGCTGATGTCTTCCCCCTCCATCTGCTGCTGATGGCTCGTGAGTCATACTGATGGCATGGGTTTAAATCGCTGCTCTGCAGGTGATAAACGCTTCCCATGTTTGCAGCTTGCTCTGCCTGGTCTCTGTGTGTCTGCTGGTGGGCAGTCTTGGAGAACTGCTAGACCTGATAGTTATATATCCAAGGGTACAAATAATTTGGAGAGGAGAACGCTCAGTGTCTTAAGGAAAACTGCAGTGCTTGTCTTTCCACTATGTCGCGATACGCGAGATTTGGGACGATCTTGCAGATGTTTCACGGAAGATTCAGAACTTGGCCGTGGTGACATGCGTTTGTGGAGCTTCAAAATAGGAGGTACAGCATATTGGTGCTAGACTGACCAACGGAAGCGTGTCGCTTCAGTGACAGCTAGGCAAGGTCTGCTGCCTGCCAGCATCCACTCAGGTGCGGAAGGGTGGAGGAGGAGTACATCATACTTTTCATCTCTGTCTGAAAGCTCTCCTCTCCCCTGCGAGCCGGTGTTGCAATAATAGGGAGGAAGAAGAGGGGCATGATACCTGGGAGATGGTAGCCCAAAAACAGTACGCTGGAGTCCTGGTTGTGTTGTAACAGCAAGCAGCGTCTTACAAGGTGTAGCAGTGGCACACGTGCCCTTGGCACAGCTTTACTGGACTGGAAGAGCAACAGTTCGTACCAGCTCTGTATGGTTGAAGAGCAATAGTTTGCCCTGGGATCTCTGCCACGTAGAGGATTCTGGTTTTTAAAAAAATAATAAAAAAAAAAATTGGGAGAATATGGCATGGAATGAACTGTAGTTTGCCAGATCTGGTCAAAGTTCACCTCTTCTGACCATCACCTGACTTCAGCTGTCCATCATGCCACTTCGTCCTGTCCTTCCCGTGTCTTTTACATCCTTACAGTCCTGATGCCTTTTTGCTTGCCTTCAGCTTTCTCCAGTCTTTCCCCCTCCTGTTGTGTTTGAATGGCAGTAGCTTATGTATCACTCACAGCAAGAGGCTTTGCAAAGCGTAGCGTGCACCTTCTTGTCCAAGTGGCATTTCTGTCCATTTTTCCAGACCTCTGCAGTCCTTTTGTCCAAACTTAAAATGAGATTTAATTCTGGCATCTTGTCAACATCAGCTAAGCTGAACAACAGCAGTCTTTCCTCCTTACCGCACTGCACTCCACCTGCATCACTGTGACCGATACTGTTGCACTGCTTGTTTCGTTCAAGCTGGTTGTTCTTGTGGGTCTTAATATTTAAGGCTTGCTAATTCTTAGTTTTAAAAACCGGCCTTTTGTGTCTACGTACATAGCAGACCCTTCAGCCAGGTTCTCATTTTGAGTCTGAACCTTTGCAGGATGCCTTTCTTTCCACTTGCCAAGTCTGTTCTTGTTCCGTTTTCACACATTCAGATCTCTGGTGCACAGCTTTTAAATAACTTGTTTCCTTGGCTACATCCACATGCATTTCTTCTTCTCTTTATCTGGGCTACCTTCACTTTCCACCTAGGCTCCTTTGCACCCTAGGTTCACCCAGTCTGTGGCTGCTTGTTTGGTAGCAAGGACCATAACGCTGAAAGGGCGTGCTGTGGTCTGTTGGTCTGTCCCTGGCGCAGCTGGCACCTTCCTAGGAAAATCAGCAAGAGTGGAGACTTCACATACATGGGCTTCAGGTGGTTGTAATATGGACAAGTAACTAAGGTGCACATAAAATTGTTGCATACTTGCATGACTTTTATGTTGCAGTGATGTCACTACAGAAATTGGCTGCCCCAATTTTGTGGGGAATGTGCTTTTTCTTGCATCCAGTCCGAATTCACCTGGTTGCAGCTTGGCAGTCACTGCTTGCCCTTTCACTGAGCATCTGAGACATCTGGGAGGTGCAGTTAGATCCCAGGCTGTTTCTCCAGCTAGCTGAGGTTATTCTGGGTGGCAGTCCTGCCCTCCTGTGTATCAACAGCTCCTTCAAATCTTGGTCAAAAGCAACCAACAGGCATGTACTAAAAATTTTAATGGTAGCGAGATACGCAGCACAAATAACTTCAGAGCAGAACCAAATGCTAGACTTAATGTGCAGAATTTTTATGTGCATAGCATTTCCTTTTTCTGTTCACGAGCACTCAGCATCTTAACGATCATCTGCCCTAGCTTGGAGTTGAAAGTGCCAAGTTAAGTGCAGGTATTGAGTAAACTCTGCAGGTACTGCTATGGATAGATTCAGGCTGGAAGAGTCATGCAGTTAACTGCATGATAACTTGGTTATCTTAGTAAAAGATGAGCAGAGGAGTGTGGTGTCCTAGTAATAACTAACTCGGTTCGTTTAAAGAAACGCTTTCTCCCAAAACAGTTCTCAGTGTCTGCAGATGACATCAGAAGCAGCAGGAATGAAGAGTGCTGGCAGTGCATTAGCAAACGGGGAGCCTGCGCTGTTAGCTGCTACCTGGCAGATAGCAAGGTAAAAATATGAAAAGCAATTTCAGCGCAGCTGATGACTTTGACGCATGTTTATGGGGTGAGTCCTCACACCAAATACGTCGGTAAATCTGCAGAGTGCTTCCAAAGTATTCTTGTAATTGTCCTCATTGTGGAGGCTGATTAAAAGACCATGGAGGACTTGTAAACCCCCAGATCCCTAGTGGCGCATGATGGAGGAGTTGGCTAACAGTCTCGTCAACTTTTAATATTCATTTCCTGCATTTATTGAACTTTCTGAAAGAGCATGGGGGTAGGGCTTGAGCACAGGCTTGTTCTGGCTCTGTCTAGAGCTGGTTACTGTAATCACCGGTCTCTCTCCAAAGGAACAGACCAGTATTTGTTTTATGAGGACTATGGCTCGATTTTTGTAACAAATGACAAACTTTGGCAGAAAGGTGTAGTGGCAGGGATCCACAGCACAAAAGTACTTTTTATTTTGCTTACTTGTATTTTAATGTAGAAACTAATCCTCTATAGGAGAGGATAAAATTATAGTTGTATATCATGGAAAACATCTTTCCACAATCCGTCGCCTTGCAGAAGAGTTCAGCCAGTACAGGACAAGCATTCTCAAATCTTGGGTGTGGCTGCGTAAGGAATGGTAAGTTTTGCATCAGTGCTGCAGAAAGTGTGACCTTTGACTGTCTGGCTACCTGTCCTGGAATGGCACATGCATTTTTACAATTCTGGTCGCTTAGGTATATGTAAATAGCTCGGATCTATGCAATTAAAAAGGAAGCCAGCTTTTGTTTTGATAATAAGTATGCTGCTTTAGAAAAAAATACTGAATTACAAAAATCAACTATTTCATAACATTAGCTTTATTTTATTTTATCTTTGTTTACTCCATAAATTTTTCCAGATCTTTTCCTGTGGATCGTAACTGTAGCTTTGATACACATTTTAAAGCTTAGTGTGATATGTGAGATGCTAATTAAATGGGTTACAGGATACCAGCTGCCTCAAAGGGGAGAAGACTCTCCCTCTGGTGATATCTTCCTTGTCCGCCTCCTGTTTGAGATGTGAAGCCGGGCTGGCTCACTGCTCCAAGTTTGGAAGAGCGTGTGTCTTCTGGAAAACATTCAGGGTAGATTTATAAAATTACCAGGAACAGAGAAGCACCACTGCCCTCTGTTGTCTTTTATATTAAAGTCATGTGTCTACAGGAGGCCAGGAAAGCTAGTATCTCTCTCCCATTTATTGAAGACTTGCCTCTGCATGTTGTTATGTGCCGCCCCATGCTGTACGAGGACCTCGTTGCAAAGCCAATCTATTCTTCTGCAGGTTCTTCATTGGCACAGTGCCTGGGAGAGTCGGGGTGCAGCAGGACGGTTGGTGGGGACACAGCCGGTCGCACCGACCGATGGGATTGCCCTCCCGAGCTATGCCAGCCAGCCTTTAGACCCACGAGCAGCTTTTGCAAGACACGGTTGTCATCTGTTGTCCTCTGCTATTCCTGCCAGAAGAGGATATTTTTAAACCAGCAGGGTGGCCAATTTTTCACTCTTCTCTCTGGAAGTGGAGTGTTGTTCCCAAGCTGTTGCAATGTAGCATAACAAGGAAAATGGGCACGAGGCGCGTTTGTAGTACTAATTTGTGTGATCGTATGAGTCTCTTGGTCTGTGTTTTAGCTTCCTCAGGGTAAAGAGTTTTTTCTTGTAGCAGCTGCAATGTTTTTTTCCTGTGATCCTGATCAGACAGTGAAAGTGTTTGACAATAGTCCTGTTACAGAAATGCATGCATTTTCTAAAAATTAGATTTTTTTCCCATGTAACAGAGAATTGTTTTTATATAAATCTGAGTCTTTTGTCTGGAAAAAGAAGAAAAATATCAATTTACAGAGGAATGTGCTTTTGCATTTCATATAGCTGTGAGACTGCGGTGATCTCTAAGTAGAGCAACAAGAGCGGTGGTGAGATGCAGTCAGATGGCCCTGTTGAAAAGGGCACTATGCTCTGCTTTGAAGAGGTGAAGCACTTGAACAGGATGAAAGTGTGCCTCTCCTAGCCTGGCACAAAACACCAAGGCCAGCCACACAAATGTACTTCTTGTAGCTTCTGCTCTTTCTTTTCTTCTAATGCACCTGCTCAGTGGGTGGGAGTACAGGTGCATTTGTGTTGCTCCATACGTATCTGGTAGCTGAAGTGTTTGTCCAGATCTCTTCAACTGCAGGAACAGATATCCTAGGCTCTCTGAAACGTTATCAGCTCAATTAAAACCTGGAAAATCCTTCAGCCTCCTGCCCAGCATACATCAATGACCACACTCCTGCAAAACTTTAGCATGCTGTATTGGAAAACACTTCATTTGCAGGTAAAGAAACACCTTCTCCACTAAAAGGGCGTTGTGCAGGCTTACAACCAATGTGTGCATTGAAAAATCAATTCCCCTTCACTTTGGCTTCCTGTTGAGGTTTTGAAGATTGTTTCCTCCGATGGAATTGGTGTGTCACAAGGAACTTTATCAAAATCATTCCTATTGCCTTTTTAATATGTACTTCAGCTTGTGTCGCAACTCTTAACCGTAAAGAGAACTCAAAATCCTAAGGCAGGGTAAGGAAGGAGAGGAGTGATCTATCTTTGCATACATCTTGCATTTCGTACGGCTGTAGTCTGCAACACCCTGTTAAGACTTTGTATTTTGTAGAGTTGTGCATGTCATCAGGCTGGTGAGTTTTCTACATTGGTGGCAGGTGAGTTGGCTGGGCTTGCCAGTAGTTGCAGCAGTTCAGTGTGTTATTTTTACAGGGTCCAGAGATGCAGAAGTAAAATCCTGTTAATGGCAGAATAGTATTTCTGAAGAATTAGGGATGTAGGGAGAAAGGGACATTGGTAGGATAGAAAAAGAATATTAAGCTGCCCCTGTGTAGGATATAAACTGTTAACAGAAAGGATTTAAGCTATCAACTGCTGCTGATGGTTTTGACTCCTTTACAGTGCCCTGAAATTAGACTGGGCAGTTCCCTTTGTCACTTTTGTCAGTGTCCTTTTTCCTCTGATTTCATTCAGATACCTCATGGAGGTGCATCTTAAGTGGCAAGACATGCTGCTGCATGCTTGTTTGCCTAGGACCGAGATTCAGCAAGTGAGAATATATGTTAATTCTGCAGTGGAAAGAGCTGTATCTGCAAGGATCTGTTCTTAGCCAGCGAGGAGGCGGGGGGACTGACAACACTGGGCCGTCTTCTCGTACTTCCACCATGAGTGTGGTTGAAAAGTTTGATTTCTACAGGACCGTAGGAGGGAGAGAGTAACGGCTTCCTGCAGCTGTATGGGCTTTGAGAGGTCATCTCTGCAAACCTGTCCTCTTGTAAATCCAACAGCCACCCACTCCTCCCCGGCTGGGAGCCTGTGCTTCTGGGCAAAGCTGTCTGAAGTTCGACCTGTATGGAGTCGGGCTTGGGCTAGGTGCAGCCCTTGAGCAGGGTGCCAGCACTTGTTCTGTCACTGCTGTGACACGCATAGGAGCTTCTTGCAAGTTGTAGGTGAGGGGATGGAGGTAACTTCTTGAGCTGCTGCAGCTGGGTTTGCTAGGCCTGGTCTGCCAAAGACCATAGGGTGCTGTGGGCTCCAGAAGATCACATGGAAATACAGAATTTGTAGAGCGGCGTGACTCTGCAGGCACAGGAAGCCCTGACTGCGTCTGTAAAACACTTCTAAAGGTTTTTCGGGTGGGTGCTGTTAATGGGCTGTGCTCTGGAGGAAAACAACAAAAAAAGACAAACCTACAGCATCTGCCTGTTTCCCCTCCGAGCCCTGGAGTCTGAGGTTTTGAAGAGCTGGCACTTGGTGGAAGTTCAGCTGCTGTCCCCTGCTGCTGCAGGGTAAAAGCTAGCTTTAACCAAAACGGGGGGCTGCAAAGAAGGGCTGTGAGCATGCAGCTTGTTGCAAAGCATTTCATGGCCTGCAGTTGACCCTGCCTTAGAGAGAGGCCAGTTGGACCTGACATATTTGGAACAATCTGCTGTTGAAAGATGCCTCGAATTTCCTGTGACCAGAAGATGGGACTTCCGTAGCGGCTACAGTGTGCTCCTCCTTTGTCTTGCCACGGGGTAGGACATAACCAGCCTAGGTAGGAAGTCAAGTTTTATATTTCAAACAGCTAAAGTCTATTTTTGCAGCCACGAAAACTGTCTTGGGGAGCTTATGTTGGTACTGAGTTGGAGGGCTGGAAAGATGCTTCCTAGTTTTTCTTGGCAGCCTCTTTACCTAATCCCTAAATCTGATGAGATTGCGACCGAAGCTTTCAGGCTGGCAGACAGAAGGGAGCAGAGTTGTTTTGGTCTGGAAGGGGTGGCTCACGCCAGCAGCAGCACATCTGGGTTCTGGGGGAGACTTTGGTGATTTGGAGCGTGAGCTTCAAGGCTGGCTCCTCTGGTCTCTCTTCTCCATTCTCGCCTTCCTGCTGCCCCGAGAGTGCTAAGATAGAAATCCCAGGCATGTTTTCCGATTCGTTTATTATTTAAGTGGGTGCTTTTATGGATTTTCCTGAAAACTGAGCTTTTACTAATGCACCAGATTAGTGCTGATTGGTGAAATGGGAGCCATGCAGACGAGTCTTGGAGAGGTAGAGTGCTCTGGCGGCGGCTCTTAGGAGGTGCCTGCTGTCCACGCCTGGTTGTGTGGACGTATCCCTGGCTGTGCGTCCGCAGCTTGTGAGCTTCCATCAGCGCGATGCGCCCTGCGCATTAAATGCACCCAGCGTTGCAGGCTCTGTGAGTGATTAACCGAAGAGTTCGATTTCCTGCGTAACGAAGGTAGAACTGAGCTGTCTGAGAAGGAAGGTGTTTGCGTGCTTCCTACCGGTGATCCCTGTCTGAAGAATAATTTCGAAGGGATTCTTTTTTTTTTTTTTCCTGAGGCAGTGATACATAGCTCTGACACTCGAAAGGTTTCTCTCTACAGCTGGGATGACTCGGAAGCATTCATACACTGTTATATCAGACGCTGATAGAAAGGTCTGGAATTAGTTTTACCTCTTCGTGTTTTCTTATTTTTTTCACTTGCTTTTAGCTTTACAAGCTTCAGGAATTCTTAGTGCCAGTCTTTTTGTTTGAGAGGCTGATTTTGAAAAATTAAGGAAAATGAGCTTGCCTCTTGAATATTCCACGAAATTATTTTACTTTCTCATCCATCTTCCAAAATTGGTAGGAGTTCCCATACCTCCAGTGTTTGGCACAGGGACTTGGCAAGGGTGGGTTTGGCATTGTTTTTTTTTTTCAGACTTCCATGAAATAGCTAAAAAAAAAAAAAAACCCAGACTGGAAATGCACTGTAGCGCTTGATAGTCTTGCTTTGAAAGCCTAGCAATATTCTGTGTGTGCTGAATGTGTGCCAGGCGCGCGCAGCTCCCAAACAGTCCTGTGGGTAAACCCGATGAGTAAGTGTGATACCTGTACTTGAGCGGAGATGGTGAATTAACCCTGTCTTGAGGCGAGGGAGAGGCAGGAGTGGAAGCGTTCCTCCTCTCCTGGAAGCAGGGAGCTGCTCCTCGCCCTGACTTTGGGCAAGCAGCATCGCCTCGTGCGTCCCCTTCCTCAGCCGGTCTCTTCTGTGCCAGCGCACTGGAGTTACTGCGGCAGAGGGGTTTTGGCACTAGGAAAAACTGCTTCTCCACTTCTTGCTACAAATCATGTTGTCCTCATCTGCCCTTCATGCTGAGCAAAGCTCCGCACTGTTTGCCCAGAAGCTAGGAAAGTAATGGTCTCTGATTTTCCGGGGACAGAAGCCAGCAGGCTTATGCCGCTGTGCTGTGCTTTCAAAAATCCGTCGCAGGTGAAGCAGGGAGAGTGTGGGCACCGATTCTGGCTTTCTGTTGTATTTCCCAAGACCTATCTATTAAAATCAGCATTTTAACGTGGTGGCTCCTCAGCAAGGTGGAATCCGTAGTGAGCGTGGTTCTCTAAAATACTACCAAAGGTCCCGTGGCATTCGGGGCTTTATTGCCTAACCCAGCTGAGGGAGGAGGGGGCTTGTTTGTTGTATTTGCAGATGACGTTGCATTGGAGGGGCTGCAGAGTGCATTGAAATCCAGATGGCCCTAACAGATTTGAGCAGTTCAGTAGCGGATGCAAATTTTTTTAAAAAGAAGAGCAAGTTAGTGCACAAAAATAGGTGAGGAACAGAAGATTGGAGGTGTCGACTTATCAGAAAAGGATGTGAGAATAGGTCACGAACCGCTGCGTGAGGCAGCCGTATCACACTGGCGGAAAAAGACAAACGCAGTGGATTTGTGAACAGGAAGAGGCCGCGTGTGGTGTAATCCCGCTGCATTTGTTGTCCAGTGCAGCGTGCCAAGCTGAAGCTCTGACACTTCTGGGCAGCGCGCTTCAAAACAAAAAGCCTGCAGGCCAAGTGGAGGGAGTTGACAGAAGATCAACAAAAGCAATTGGGTGCCAGAAAACCACAGCCTCTGGAAAATTGAAAAATTATTGGCTGTTTGGCCTAGAGAAGGTGATGTGGCAGCAGTTTGCAAATATGCAAAGGGTGCTTCAAAGAGGAGAAGGAATAATCTCTTCTCCAGATTATGGTAAACAAGAGCCTTAAACCATATTTAGAAAGATTTGTGTTAGACATTTTAAAACACTTTGCTAGCATCTCCTCATTTTAAAAAAAAAAGTAAACCAACAACCACAATTACCAGGAGGATTGCTGAAGCTGTCTTGAACAAGTCAGGCAGTCGTCTGTCGGGAGTGATGCGTGTGCAGTGGATCCCGTGGGGACTGTGGGATGGATTGGTGATCCGTGGACATCCATTGCAGCCTTGTTTTTAACCCTGATTTCCCATGGAAGCAAAGTTTATGCAACTGTGCTATCTGTCTTTCGGTCTCCCACAATTAACTACTTAACTTCTAAGGTAAATTTCAGCCAAATTTGAGAGATGTGGAGAACTGAAAGTTCCCCTTAACTTTAAGTTTCTGTGAATTATTTTTTAAAGTCAGTGGCTCATTAGAGGACAGAAATAAACTCCTTGCTGCAGGAAAGGTAGTTAACTATCGGTCCAAATTTATCCACAGAGCTGATCAGCACATGTTTATTTTTGGACCACTCGTGGCATGCTTGACCCTGCTAAACAAGTGGGATGGAGCCTGGGCAGTGCTGTGTGTGTGCACCCGTGGAAGGGTGCTGGTGCAGGGAGGGGACAGGGAGAAGTGTATGGGGCACAAATGCACTGGAGTCGTAGAAACCTTGGTTACAAGGGACCTTTGAGGTCTCTGATCCCGCTCAGCTTGAGCTGGGTTGGCTGTGAGATCGGGTTGGCTGTGACTTTGTCTTCCCGAGTCTTGAAAGGCTTCCAGGATGGAGATCCCCACCTCCCTGGTGACCTTTCCAGGGCAGCACCAGTGGTTTTTTTGTCCTGGCATTTCCTGATATGAACCCTCCAAGGTGCAGCTTCTTCCTGTTTGCCCCTTGTTGCATCGTCTGGACATGCTGTGTGGCTCTAATCCTTGTAACTACTTTCAAGTACTTCTAATCTGCTATTAGAGCAGCACTATCATAACTTCCCTGGGGACACTGGCCATCCATTTAACCTCGTCCAGCCTGGGATCCATGTCAACGAGAGCGGACAGCTAGCTCGTATTCAGAGTGGCACCCACCATCACCCTTGCACCGTTTCCTACACAGCCATTTGCATCCTCACCTTTACTGGTGCCTGGGGTCGTTCTGTCCCAGGCGCAAAACTTGACACTAATCGGGCTTTGTGAGGTTTTCCCTGAGCCAATCCTCAAGTTTAATCCAGAGGGACACTGCTGAAGTTCTGACACTCCTTGTGTCAGCCTCTGCCCTGACCTTAGGTCGGCGCTGATTTGCTGTGCACCCACGTTGTTGTCTGTGTGGCTAAAGATCTTGAGCGGTAAGATGCCCAGGATCAACTGCTGTGTGTTCTGCTTCCTCCCGTTCTCTGGTTGAATGCTGGGTTATCGATCGCCACCCTTTGAGGACAACCTGTACCTGGTGATTCATTCTTTCTGCCTGTATTCTTCCGAGTCAGGGTCTGTTGACCGTGAGCTTTCTCAATGTAAAACTTCTCAGCCAAGGTAGTGGTTAAAGGTAAAGTTCTCTGTGTGGCTGCAACTTGCTGACGTTTTTAAGAGATGGATGTGAAGTGATGCTAGCTAAAATGTGGTATCAACCCATTTTAACACACCAGTTGTTTCCCTAGGCAAAGTAACCGCAGTTCAGTTGGAGCTGTCCCTGGCTGTAGAGAAAAGCTTTGCATTTATTGGTTTTGTAGCTGCTGTAATTCTTCTGTGTGATTGTAGCTGAGCGCTCTACGCTTATACAGGGAAAAGAGGATATTTCCATTTAAAAAGCTGGGTTATAGAAGTTCACAGCACCAGATGGCTGTGCATACTTATAATGTGGATTATTAAAGGGTCATTGTTTTTCCTCTTTCATCCTTCCTTTATTCCTCTTCCCCACGTCAACAAGTTAATACCGAATGCTTGAGAATCTGTCCTGGGCATACGTTAGCGCATTACATCTTTTTGTTGGAAACTTCTTGTTCAACCCTCTTGAACTGCTTGCTTTGAGCACATCCTTACAACCGCTCTCGGGCTGCGTAATGCCCTGGGCTGGAGCCTCAGCGCTGGCCGGGCGGGTTCACCACGCGTCTCGGCTGCTGTCCCCAGCCTGCTCTTTTGGAGTAGACGCTTCCAGTTTCTAAAGTTGTGCAGGTACCTCCTAAATTAGGCAAAAAAAACTATGTTAACTTGAACGCTCCAAAACCCACCAGCCTCTGGGCAGCAGCCTGCGGTGACCTCGGAATCGCATCCTTGCCTAGCACCGAGTCGATGCCTGCTCTGCTAAGGCGTCCGCAGTGTTGCGGCTTCTACCACCCATTCGTGGAATGGGCGCAGTGGTTGTACAAAAGATGTCTGTGTATACTTTGCACTACACCTTTGATTTATTTAGTTTTAAAAACTAACAGCATGCCACTTGTCTACTACCAAAGACATCTGAATTTTAGAATGTGTAGCTACTCCAAAAAATGGTAGGTGATGGTTGGGCCCTGCCTCCAGCACCGTACGTGCGTTAGGTTGGGTCGCTTCTGTGAACAAAGCCTCTGTTTTGTTCATATTCTTGGTGCCTGGGTGCGATCTGTGCTCAGATCAGACTTTCCTGTTAATGGCTTTTAATGGCCCAAATGTTGTCAAGGGGGCTGCGAACAGCAGCAGTGAACGCCGAGTGGGAGCAGCTGTAGGGACACTTGCACGGCTCCCAGCAGCGCTGTGGCCGTGTGCGATCTACAGGCTGGAAAGCAGCTGCTGGGAGCCCTGTGTCCCATGTAGGTTCTGCAGGCTACGAGAGGCTCATCCTGACGCAGGTAATTAACATCCAGACCTAACTCCTGTAGAGTAAGTAATTCTGCCTGCCTGGGTCAGGGGTTGTCTTTGCAGCTTGCTGAAGCATCGCGTCTGCATGGCCTCTCCTCGCAGGGCTGCTGGCATGTGTCTGGGGAGGGTGCACGACTGAAATCCAGAGACTTCCTAATTCTGATTTTAAAAAAAAACAAAACACTCAGGAAAAGCAAAATGGATCAGAAGCAATTTGCCACGTACTTTAAGCTAAAAATGAACAAAAAGCCAGCAGAAAGCAGTTTTCTTGTTAGCTCGCTTGCAGTGCAGGGAAACGCTCGGCCGCGGCGCGTGCTCCCTCCCAGGCAGAGTGACGCGCACGGACTGCTCCGGTGCCTGGAGCCAGCCTGGGGACGGGCTCTGCTTGCACGAAAGCCGTTCTGCCTGCGTGCTCGTGGCTTCCACCCCCACCTCGGCTGCTGCGTGGGGCCAGACGAGAAGACTCGCGTTGGTAATGCAGGTCAGCATCCCATTTCAGGCGCGCGTGCTAGCAGCGCTGTACGGCGAACGCCGAGTTCACGCTCGCTTTATCTGGAAGAGGTGGGCTGGCTGTTCGAACCTGAGAACAATGCGTGTGTGTTCTCCGCGTGCCAGCACGGACTGCGCTTCAATAGCTTTTGTGTGGATGTGAATAACGAGCAGGGGTATTGATGGGGATTTAATCACAGAGGGCCCGGCACTACATGCATTCACCTAGCCTAAGTGACACTCGTGTGAGGATCTCTTGCTTTTCCTCCTCCTCCTCATCCAGACTCGGAGCCCGAGTTGAATAAAATACAGCACTCTTGAGAGCTCTTTAAGGCATTGTAGATGAGGCTGCTTTCCCCTGGGTTTATTATCTAGCAGGGCTGAAGCCGCAGATCAGAGATGCACCCCATGTTGTACAAAGCATAGAAGTTTAGAAGATGTTTTTGTAGTAGATGTTGGTGCACCTTGGAAACAGCAGCTGTCATTCCCGAGGGGCAAAAGCTACAACTCTCCACGGCAGGAGTTTTTACTGTTCTCGTTAAAGCTGTAAGAAAGACTGGCAGTGGTTTCATGCGTGGTTGGAGTGCTGCTAATTCTGGACTCTGTGCCACTCACTCGGGCTGAGGTAGCTGCCTCTGCAGCCACCTGGTGAGTCATATCAAGGAACGGTGGCTGAAAACCCCAGCAAAAAATGAGTAGAAGCTCCTTGATTTGGCTCACTTTGGTTGCACAAACGTCTGTGCTGGCCGGATGGAGGGTGCAGCAACAGAATGTGAATGAGAGGTAGAAATATCTAGTGGGAAAGCACACTGTCAGCTGCTTGGTTGGCACTGCAGATACAGCCTCTAACTCTTACAGAATGTACTTTTCAATTATTCTGTTTGTCTGGGCTGGCTTTTTCTTCCCTTTCTGCCATTTTGCTGAGGGTTTTCCCTTAGCATGGGCCTTAGCGTGGCGGATTTCTAAACCAGGGATGGCACAAACTTTTAGGGCTTGCAGGCCATTTCAGTGTGGCTATGCGCTGCCTCACCGCCTGTCCCCTAGAGATCAGCTGCTGCAAGGAGGGCTCATTTTAGCTTGTTTAGGGCCAGCCCAGGCCCATCGCGTCCAGCCCTTACTCTGTGCTTCCCTATACACGGTTCAGGACTGCCTCAGCATCCCTGTTACCTGCCAGGCTTCGTGCTGCGTGCTCGCCTTCAGCCTCGTTGTTACCAGGGGCAGGGGAAGGCAGTCTGTCTGACCAAGTGGATGTATCCAGCTCAGTATATCTGTTGGGGCAGCCTCATTCCCTATAAATCCTCTGTGTCTTGTAAAACTTTAAAGTAGCCATCTGTTCTCTTTAGGTGAACCTGGTGGGAGTCCGCGTGCTGCTGCAGGGCTTCTCTCTCCCTGGTGCTTTGAGGCTTCTCCAGCACTTGACTGTTCCTGTGAATCAGTGAGGCTGGCACACAGCACTTCTGACTTAACTAGAGCAATCTTTTGAAGCCGTGATAATGTGCTTTGTGCTTCATCTTTTTGTGAAGACCGACTAGCAAAAGAGATTCAAGGCCTTTGCAGTTCTGTGTCCCTTGCCTTCCCCGTAATGCTGTTTTGAGAGCTCATGTCACTTCTGCCAAAAACAACATGCAACTTGTTTTGGAATCAGGAAATGAATATGTTTCTTCCTTCAGTGCATACTGTCAAGACTAAAAGGAAAGCTTGGAAATGAGATGCCTGGTTTTTCTTCTATTTGCACAGGGCTAACCAGAAGATCCCTCTGCTGCTTTGTGAGTCTAGGGAAAAAGTCAAGGAGCTTGAGCGCGTGTAGGGGGCTTGTGTGCTGAGTGCTGCACCGGCTGAGTTGAGGAGAGCTCTCAGACTGCCAAGGAGGAATTGCCATAAGCTAGGAGAGTGCTTTCGTTGGGCTCAAGCAGGTCACCTGTAAGAAATGCATGTCTGAAGCTTGACTGGTTGCCATCTCAGGCTTCATTCACAGCTCCAGCAGGCAGTGAAAGCGCAATGAGGCTTTGAAAACCGAGCATTTAATAGAGGGAACCGATGTCACCCTGTGGTGCAGCGTGCTGGAGGGATGCGAGGGGGCAGACGCTCTGAGGAGAAGGGAATTTTGCCAGTAACTGTAGTTCTTAGATACACAGTGTCTGTATACGTGCTTACAGCCTGTCTTCCTGAGGGGCCTCTTACCTCTTGGACTCAGTTGTTGAATAGGAAAACCCAGCACAAAAGAGAGAAGTGAACAATGGGCGACCGCACAGCTCATCTCAGAGAATGTGAGTTACCTATTAATTGTTATTTTTCCATTTCAAAAACACACTCACCAGAGAAAGGCAGCAGCCTTTTCTGCCTCCTGGAGATCTCCACACACCTGAAGGTTTGTGCTAGGTAGTAGGTAGGGTATAGGTTTTTAACTTAAGGTTCCTTTACAGCTTACAGTAGCGCTGGGCTTTACTGCATCCTACCTCTTCTGATCTTGGAAGCCCTGCAGTCCAGATCCTGCCAGGTGAACAGAGGGGAGAGCACCTTGGAGCCATAGTCCCGTAAGCATGAGCTGCTACGGCTTCTCCAGTGCTGCCTGATGATTAGATCAAGGAAAGCAAAACGATGGCAAGCCGTCCCCCTTCATGCTGCGCTGAGCCTGCACGCGAGAGTAAAGATGTGCTCTTGCTTCCTTTGATTGTTGCAGGGACCCTAGTGAGAGCTATTCAGACTTACTACTGCTCTTCTACTCTTTTTTTAAATCCTGCTGGATGATGTTTTCAGCTACTCTGCTGAATTCTGGAGTTACAGACATTAGTTTCCAATGGATGCTCAGTCCTCTGACGTGAGGGCCAATAGCTTCCAGTGTTAAACCACTCTGTAGTCTGTATCCAGTGTGTGTCTCGTGAGAAATGAGGTTTGCGAATGGATGCTACACCAGGTGTTCCAAACAGGACTTCATTGCAGTTGTTTGAAAAGCTGGTCACCTGTAGGGGGTCGCTGCCGGCATTCAGTGAGCACTGCTGAAGTTAAAACTGATGTTTTGCCAGCTGGTGCAAGGTTTCTGGAGAGTGGGTACATTTCCCCAGGGTCTGGGGTTGAAAATTGCTAAATTCATTCCACTTGGTGCTTCAGTAGAATGTAGTCTTACCTATTTTTAAACGAAGGGCTTCAGTGAAATAAAAGCAAGGACGTGTATGGTGCAGCAAGTGAAACCTCCAGGTGCATAAACAGATCAATAAACTGATTTGTGTTTGCTGACCAGAAGAAAAATCTAATTGCAAGTACTCCATATTCAACATTTGTGGTGAAACTAGAATAATTGGAATAATGAGAAATCCAATTTGCTTTTGCTTGGAGTTTGTTCTTTAGGCTTCATTTAACTGGACTGGTGCAGTGCATGGGCTGGTTATTGCATTCACAGTTTCTAGGTCTTCAGTCAGGGTGAGATGTTCTTTACAGAGTTCTTCAAATTCTAAATGACCAGCTTTGCCATCTTTTAATATGATTTGAAATGATTGGAGTAATATTGTTCCTGGTGGCTAGAGGCTCATTTCCCCCACCAGAATCTTCTGCTCTGTGTTGGGCAGCCACCAGTCTACCGAAGTTTGAATGTAGTTGAACAGCAAAATAACTGTTAGGTGGCTGCAAGTTCCAGATTTGTGCAATTACTAACATCTTCGTCAGGAAATAATGCCTTCCTGTATGTCCTGAAGATATATTTCTGAGAAAAGTATTGTTGTGTGTCAGTCCTCAAGTATTTATTCATTTGAGTGCATCTCTTGCGTCTCTGTGGAGTTAAGTTTAAAAAAAAAAGAGGATGGAGATCCTGAAATGATAGCATCTCTGATACAGACAATATTCAGAGAGGTAAAAGGTTTTAGACAGATGTGAAGAAGTTCCCCAGGAAAGACAATAAGTCTGGAGTCATGTGAATCCTGGATTTGTTTTCTTCATTGGAGTGGGACAAAAGCTGTTTCAAGATATCTAAGTCATCTCGGTTGCTGCTAACAATAATGCAGATGGTAAAAATCATCCTTGCAAGCAAAGTAGAACTGTCAACAGCATTTACTATCGCTTCAGGTTTAAGCAGGTAAATTGGATAGACGTGTAAGCTTAGACCTCTCATTAGCGTACTGTATTATTTGGAGAATGGAAAACCAGTCCTCTGAAGGAAACGGAACCGTGTGAGCTCTGTCTGCTGGGAGGAAGGAAAGCAAGGAAGTGCTTGGGGGGTTAATGGGTTGCAGACGTAATGATGAATCTCTGATTTTAACTGTATGAATAGCTGATAGCCTAAAAATACAGAAAATAGCTTTTAAAACAGATTTGAAGGCAAGCCTGGTAAAAGTGGAGGGAAAACCTCTTCCTGCTGGGTTTCACGGAGTTCCACCAGTCTATGGAAGAGGGATCCCAAGGTCATCTGCAGCTGGAGAGATCTGGAGTTTAAAAGGCAGATGGTATGTTGACTCACCAATTTGCATCCAGCACAACCTTGATATTACCTTTGATTATGCCAGTAGACTTAAAATGAAAGATACCCTGCAAATTGATTCCCTTTGCTGTTTATTTGACAAAGGAAACACCTAATCCAAAAGTATGGTAGGAAATGCATGGGCTTGATATGTGACATACCTCCACACGTCAGAGGCAGATTTGTTTCTTTGGTTCTCTTGTTACAAAGAGTATAAAGGCTATGCTCTTCAAAACATACATGGTTCTGTAAACCAGAGCGGTATGTTCAGCCGCAACCTTTATTGGTGTGCTTTTTGCTACATTTGAAAAGGTTTTTTGCTGTTTTATGTCCTCTGTATAACCGAACACTTTAATTAGTCTCTGATCAAAGATTGTCCGTATTCTATTATACAACAAGTGTCTGGTTTTTTCTTAGCTGATGAAATGCATCTTGACAATAAATGGCAAGAAAAAAGTTATTCAATGGCAGGCCATGACAAACTAATTATATTTGAAAACAGTAGACAGAAAAGCTTGAATTTTCAGACATTTTGTGTTAATTTATTTAGCTCTTGAAATGTAGATGGGAGTGCATTTTGTATGTGGCTTCAAAACACAAAAGTGGTGTCTAATCCTTGTGAGAGTGCTCTGTTTCCTTCCAGAACAGGACGGCTCTAATGATTAGAAGTATTTTCAATTTCTATCCTGAGTATGCTCAAGAACACTTACAGTTTTTTGTTCATGTACCAGTATTTCCTTTCTATCAAGTAGTTTATATCATTTTCTCCCTCTTCTCTTGTACAGTTAGTGACAGTGATCGTATGTCCCCTTTGACCACTTTAGCTAAGGTGAGTAAGCCAGACTGTTTGTTTGTCTCTTGTAAAATAGACTTTCTGTGCCCTGATCATCTGAGCGGCCCATCCGTAGCTGGAGCTTGAGTTCGTCTTTGCTGGCCGTGCAGGACAGGGCAGGACGGGCTGTAGCCGGCTCTGGGACCACCCTGCCTTTCAGTGTCAAATCCTCCCGTGGATTAGCTCTCTTGCTGATGTGGCTTCTAGCCTTTTTGAAAGAGAAAATTGCTTTTGGTAAACTGCAAACCTCAAAAACAAAAACAAACAAACAAAAAAACTTTTTCCCGCCTTTTCTAGAAAAGGGCATTATCTGACTTTCCAGTTGGTGGACCCTGAATTTTAAAATAGCCACGTTCTTTTCTTCCTCACCAAAAAAGGAATGAAAGACATGGAATAGCAGCCTGGTTTTTTAATGCATGTGCTGTTCTCAGGCACACGTGTGTGCTTGTGTATGACCTTAATGTGTCAATATCTTCACTTTATTGAATGACGCTCATGTGTTTTTTAATGCCACTTGGCATGTGGTCTCCACGCACTTGAAGGCTCTGGTAGTGGTGGTTGCAGGAAGGGTGAGACGGCCACACAGCAGCAAGTGATTGCCTGGGTCCTTTCAGTGCTGGTACTTTATACTAGCTGAGCTGCCTCATCCACCTCACTGCTACAGTGGGTTTTGCCGTGGTTTTCTTCCCAGCTTTGTCCACAGCTCATTCTCAAGGAAATATTCCCCTTTCTCATGTTAGTGCCAACACAGTCTTGTCAGAAATGAAACAGTTCCAGCATGCATAGCTATATGTTTAAGATTTTAATTATTTTCTAGCATGGTTTTTTCTTTAAAACCAGTATTTTGTCAAAAGAAATTCCTTCCTGTTTTGTTGGTGTGCATTCATAAAGACTCCTTATCTAACAGCACCCGTTGGGTGTAGAACTTGATGGACTTGTTGCCAGTTAGGCTGTTTCAGGGTTGACCGGTAGGACCAAGTACCATTACAGGAAAATCTCCCTGCTCTCGCTTGAAGAACTGATGCAAAGGCCAGCGCTTGCTCGCGAGATGCGCGCCTTAAGGCGAAGGGACGGAGGAGAAGCAGGGCTCTGGCAGCGTGTCAGGATCCGTCCTCTGTGAGCAAGATGGCTTACGTTCAAACAGTAATGGCTTCACCAGATGCGAAGAATTCGGGTTGAGGAGGGTCGCCAGAGGCGTGTGCTTAGAGTTCTTTTCCAAGTAGAAAAGTGAACATCAAAAATGTGTATTCCTACAGCTGTAGTATTTTTAAGCACTTTCTTTATCACTTTCGCATGCTTTTATATTCAGGAGTTGGCTTTAGGATTGTGACCAGTGTTTGAATAGTTCAGGGGGCCAGATCATCCTTGTGCCAGAGCGAAGCGAACATCCGAGAAAAGGAGCAGTAGCAGAGTAAGACTGGGGGCTGCAAATGGTTCGGTGTGACTTCAGTTGCCACTTGTGCGTATTAATAGTGGATTCAAGATTTCTCCTGTTCAAAAGAACACTTTTTGTGGGCTGTTTAACAACTCATCAGTTAAAATATGACCAAGTAAGTTACTGATCTAAGCATCCATTTTTTTTAAAAAAATCAGGAATCAGTAATAGGCAAGGGAAGGGCTAATTTCACTGGAGGAATCGCTCACTAAATAACGCGAGTGCCGAAGGCACATAACTTGTGCTGACTGGTTATTCGTCACTGTGCCGTGTCGAGGGGAGGAGTGATGGGTTTTCCAGTGGTTGTGCACCTTGCTGCTGACAAAGGTAGAAAGCTGTCTGCAGGTGCTGCTGGGCTGAAGGAGGACTGGAGCAGGAGCCCCTTGTGCTACAGCCAAGCGTTCACCTTGGTGTTGCTTTGTGCACCTGCAGACCTGGTGCAGAGCAGCGTACAAACCGAGAGGCTCCATCTCGAGCTAGTACAAGTTAGTGTGTTCTTTGAATCAACTAAAAACTTCTGAATTAATGCCAACAGAGAATTCAGCCTGCTGTGTTTTGGAGAGCAGCAGTGAGCAATGAGTGTACCTGCAGAAATGCAGAAGAATTGAGGGTGAAACCTTCATTCTTGATGATTTATGGTTCACAGCTGAAAAGGAGGAGGAAGAGAGAATTGTAGTAGGCAATTTGGGGTTGTCTGTTAGGTTATGTGATAAATGCACACATGGGCGCACAGGGAGATAGTGGCAGGTGGGGGACCCCAAAGAGCACCCTGCCTCTGCTCCCAGGCTGTCACAGGAGCCCGTCAGCCCATCAGAGCCCATCTGCGCAATCCAGAGGAGGACAAAGGCAAATGGGAACCCAAATTAGGGACTCAGAGGAAGGGACACCCTGTCCAGTCCTGTCCCAGGGAGCCCCAGCCCGTGGTCGTGACGTGAAGCCATGGGGATGAGTCCCTGGCAGTGGCCTCTGGGACCACAGTGGGTCACTGCCCGGGGGCGTGGGACGTGCTGTAGGATGCAGGGGAAGAACACTTTTGGTTTGAACACGCCTTATTACAAGATGTTTAGGGGAGGAACTGAAGGCAGGAAAAGGGAGGGATCTAGGTGATTTGGGGGAGGAATTGGTGTGGGAAAATAGAGGAATAAAAGGGATAAAAAGGACTGGTTGCTTATAACCAGGTGGCAGGTCAGTGGGCTGGTCTGGCTGTGCCCCATGCCGAGTGTGTGTGTAGTGCTGATCCGAGCGGCTGGCTATGGGTTTGTGTCTGCCAGCTCGGCCGTGCTGCTGGTTGGACCTAGGGCATGGAGCTGAAGCAGCTTCATCCCTGTTGAGCTGTTGCATTCCCTCTGCCCTTTGCAGGCTCTTGAAGTAATTGTCTTATTCTCCTTGGCCAAATACTGTTGGTTACGACTTGGGAGATTTGAGGATGAAAGAGCGAGTGGAAGAAGCGGAATGCCCTGAAGCGCCTTTTTGGGGATGAGAGGAATGAATGAATTAATCAGCAGGCTTGTGCCAGGATGTTTTGTTCTAATTACCTCTTTTGTGTTTCAGCCCTGGCCCAGCGTGTCCAACCTGGCCAAGGATTTCATCGATCGCCTACTCACGGTGGACCCCAGTGACAGGATGACAGCCCTTCAGGCCCTGAAGCACCCCTGGGTGGTCAGCATGGCAGCCTCTTCCTCCATGAAGAACCTGCACCGTTCCATCTCCCAAAACCTTCTCAAGAGGGCATCCTCCCGCTGCCAGAGCACCAAGTCTGCGCAGTCCACGCGCTCTAGCCGCTCCACCAAATCCAACAAGTCACGGCGGGTTCGGGAACGGGAGTTGCGAGAGCTCAACCTGCGCTACCAGCAGCAATACACTGGCTGAGCACGGGGCTGGGACCTGCCAGAAGTCTTTCCAGATGTCTTCTCTGCAGTGTAGGTGTGCAGCAGCCTTTGCTGCACACGCACTTAGTGAGGAACATCCGGGTTCCTCCCTCCCTTCCTTCAGGTGTCCCCCTGTCCGTGAGGAGGTGTCCCCCCATGTGGAGGAAAAGGAACCTTGTGGTGGCCATCGCACCCTGCGGGCACTTCTGGGCGAGCTGTGCCACAGGTTCTCATGCAGGAAATGGAGTAGCTTTTGTGGGCTTGGAGCCTCGAATAACACACAAATGAAGGGGCTGCAGATGAGGAGAAGAGCTCTTTCCGTAGCCCAGGAGCTTGGTTGTTCATAGTTATTTATTAATTCCAGAGCATTAAGTTTCTGTCACTTGCATATGAAAAAAAATCACTTTGTGTGTATGTGCGCGCATGTGTGCACATACACACCTGTGGGTGTGTGTATATTTAAAAATTTTTATATATACACGTATTCTGAGCTGATTTAGTCAGACACCGTGGTGCCTTTGCAGTGAAGCTGGTGTGAGTCACACAGTGAGAACTAGGATAGCTCTGACTCACCAGCATGCTGCCCACCAGCTCCTCGTCCCGATGCAGCGCCGAGGAGATGCCAGACAGCAGTTTTCCATGACGGTGGCGAAGCTGCGAGGTTTCCCCCAAAAGGCTGTCATCAGCGTGGTGACGTCGAGGGTTTACTCACTCTGTGCAAACTGGCAACCAGACTGAAGTGCTGCAACCTCGGAGCTGGAGTCCAGTTCCTCTTACCTTGCCTGCATGGGTGCTCCCGATTGAGGGGTAGGAAGAGGAGGATCAGCCTGCAGGAACTTCATGGCCACAGAGAGATGTCCTTGGCAAGGCGTTTTCTGGGGGGTTCCTTGCTGTCTCCCTTGAATGATCCTCTAGCAGTTCTCTGTTAGGGATACGGGGCTTCTGAGTTGGAGATCTGCTGTAAGGAGTGGTATATAGGAAAGGCAAAAGGACTCTGCACCGCTGGGGCAGATGTTTTGGGTGACCTTGGAGACACAAACGCTACAGCAGGTGCAGTTGTACTGTAGGGGTTTCCATGTTTGCAGCAGGACCGGTGCCCACTATGCAGGGTTCGTTCTTGTTGACAGGGCCCTTTCACTGTTACCGACTGCATCATTTCAGCACACCAAAGCTTTGGGTGCTCCAGGTTGTTCCCTCTCCCCTGGTATTGCCATCACTTCACTGGGACAGTGAAAAGGTGTTGGGAGCTGGCCACAAAGGGCTCCATAGGATCAGGGTCAGGGCTTGACTAGCAGAAGCCCAGTCCTGGAGTGACGCAGTGAGAGATGTCACACACAAGCCACAGAGCTGTTAGGNGGATATCTCAGGGGAGGTGGGTGCTGTAGGGCTGAGCTTTGTGCAAGCCTGCTGAGATATTTCCCTCCTAGTCAGTGCTGCAGAGCAAGGCACACCTGGGGGGGCTTTGACTTCTGGCAATAGCAGAGACAAGGTCTGTAGTGAAGGTGAATGCTGGGTTTTGAAGCTTTTCATGCTGAAGCCATGCAGTTTGCTTCATCCTGTGCATCCAGGAGGTGCTTAGTTCTGGGCTGGAGATTCTGTCCTGGTGAGTGTGGCCGTCCCCCTAGGACTGACGTCTGTGCCACCATATTTTAGTGTCAGCAAGGCTGTAATGTTCTGTCGCATCTGCAGGGAGCTCTGACCCTACTGGCCGCAGCCCTCTTGGTCAGCAAGCAGCAAAGCAACACGGCTTCAGTGGGAGAAGTGAGTTTTCTGTGCTGAGGGGGAAAAAGGGAATTTGTAGGGATGTGCTTTCCACCCCAAAGCTAGGATGGGCTGTAACCGCTTTGAACACAGCTTGCTGTTCCTAAGCTTGTGATGAGAAATATGACGGAGGAAACCTGAGGACAGCCATTGCGCGTGCACATGCAGCAGGGGTGAATTCTAAATCCTTTGCGTGGGTTTGCATGTTATTTGAAAATTCCGGATCCCTTGCAGGGATCCCCCCTTTCCCGAGCGGCCATCCTACCACATCACATACCGTCTTTCCTCCATCAGCGTTAACTGATATTGCAGAATTGCCAGCAGGTGTTTTTTCAGCTCTTTGGATTACAAAAAAAGGTTTCTTCGGCGGCTTCCACCTTTTGTTGTAGTTTTTCCTGCTTCGTTACCACGAACTATAAACTAGATGTGATTTCTGACAAAACAGGCAGCTTGCCACGTTCTGCTTCATTAACAGTTCAGTGCCCCTCATGTTACTGCAAACAGCTCTTCAGAAGCAGCAAGTACTCCAAGGCAGGTATTAACTGGAAAATTGTTCTTACCCTGTGCGTTAAGAGACGGCCGGATGCTCTCTGAGGGCTTCTGGTTTTGAGCCATTATTTGTAAGAGTCTTCTGCATGCTTGGAGCATCACCCATGGTCACTATGATCTCTTTGTTCCCTTAGGTGCCTTCATGGCCCTCCCCAGATCAGCTTGCATGTTTGTCCTTAAAATAGGTATTTTACCTATGTAAGGAAGTCAAACTGATGGACTGAGCCATGACCTAGAATCTGAGAGCCTTTCCTTTAACCACTAGACCATCGAAACGGCCGGGTGTAGTGCAGATTTGAAGGTGAAGAGGAGGTCAGGATGTTGAGCTCTGATCTGACCAAGCTTGTTTCTCCTCCTCCAGAAAGCAGAACGAGAGTCTTCTCATCTATGGCAATTCTTGCTTTATTTCTCTTTTCAGCAATGGATTTTTCACCAGGAAAAGTTTTGAGTGATGTCAATTGTGAGTCTGGGGTGGAATGTGTTTTGGGAAATGTGATGTTGCTCTGTAGGTTCCTTGTGTTGTCAGCTTTCTGCAGCGATGAGCCGTGAGCGGGAGGTGAACTGGCAGAAGGGGGATCCTTCGCGTACACGAGCAATACGGGATAGCTGCAGCCTGCCTCTGTGGCGTGGAGGTGCTTGTGATCCTCAGGCATCGCTGTTAGGGAACTGCACCAAAGAGGACCAAGTCCGTCCCCTGAGGGGCTTTGGCTTTTGGATTTTCTAAAGAAAGAACTTTACAAATCTCTTTACAAATGCAATGTTTTCTCTTGCGTGGAAAAATCAGTGTAAATATGGGAAAAACCTTTATGGGCTTTCCTTTCGGCATTTGATTATAACACTTGCTTCAGTCCCTCATCCTTTTCTAAACTAAATGTTTGCAGGAACTCTTACATGCGTGTGTGGGCAGTGGGGAGACTAGCAGAACTCCGTCCAAGCATCCCTTGGCATCCTCGGTGATCTTTGTGTTTTCACGTTGTCTGGAAAACTGTGATGGTCCAAAAGCTGCGTTGCAAGGTCCAGCTTAAGAACAATTCCTCGGTGCTTTTATCCGTGCAATTATGGCACACTTTCAGCTAGGTCTGATGGGGGGGGACAGGCAATGTGCTGTAATTTTTGAGTACTAGTTCAGGTGCCTTCAGCCTGTCCTCGAAGAAGCTCTTCACTGTGAATTATCTTGATCATCTGTCTTCACGTATGTTCCGCAGGGGCATCTCAGCTCTTGGTTCATCTTACGTCTCAGGAGTTTACACTTTTCAGAAGAGCCTTGCTTGGGGACGTTAAAAGTTAAAATCTTACACTTTATTTTTCTGCTTTTATGTTTAACTTATTTCCTTCTTTTCCTCTTACTGGTGGTTCTTAATTTGGCTTTTGGTGTTTTTGGAAGACTTCCTCTAGTACTGAGCTAGCTGGGAGAATGCAGGTAACAAATACATGTTGCAGGCCGTTGCTGAGTTGCAGTCTTCTGTTAGCCAGGGTGCAAATCTCAGTGGAGGAGCACTTTTGTTCTTCTGTACTTTAACACAACGACAACGAAGCTGGAATGACACCTAGTGGCAAACTGTAGTGCGTCCTTGTCCAGACGCAGTCCCCTTCCAGTTGCGTTCCCGCTGTTTCTGGGTGAGATGCTCTTACAAAGAGGAGTCGGGGTTTGGTGTGCTGACCGCGCCTGCAGTTGGAGATGTTCGGCAGCCCTCCGCGCGGCACTGCTCCTGTTCCGATGCTGAAGAGCAGCCTTTTAGCCCACATGGGTGTGAGCGTGAGTTCACGCGTACCCGCTAGAAGGGGTGCTCAGTGCTGGGTAAAACGACGCGCAGTCACCCTCCGGCGTCTCAGGGAGATGTTCCCAAGCACCCTGCCATGGGGACACGAGGAGAAAGCAAACACCAACGATGCTGAGGCTGGAAGCAGTAGGTTTGGGACTTCTGTCATGAGATGCAACGAGCAGCTCAGGGTGTTGCCTCCCAGCATATTTTGTTTCAGGGAAAAGCAGTTTTAAGGAGTCGAGGGAACTTTGTATGTTTGTCTTTGGGAACTTAGCACTGCTGTGTAAAGCAATCCCATCATTTTGTCCTGGGGGTTTGCCTGCTGTCTTGGGGGACATAGTTACAGCTTCAAAGAATGCTGCCTGTCGATTCCTTGATGTTTTGAAGGGCTGTTGGAAGTGAATGTGACAAGGTCTTCCAGAAACAGCACTAGGTAGTCTGTAGACTGTTAAGCTTTGCATCCAGATTTCTGAGTACGTAGTGTATTTTTCTACACTTCTTGCTAAAAAGCAGTTACTTGTCCAGGTGTGATTTACTTCTTGCCCTTCTCAGGCTTCTAAAAACTAACGTGTCAGCCCAGTGCCTGTGGAAACCCTTGCTCCTTCAATCCAGAAGCAGTCTGTTCTATTTAACACTGGGATTGCAATAACATCCAGATGCTCCTGCCAGTTCCTGGACTCCGTTGTTCTTGGAAATGTACAAATGTACGTGAAGGACAGCTTTACCGCCTCGCCGTGGGCGTAAGCCCAGACAAAAGGGCTCTGACCTGCTGGCCTGTGTGGTGATGTGGAAACCAGCTGCGGTATAGGGCCTACATTACATATTTGTTTTGGAAGTGAGAAACCCTCAAACACTTAACTTCTTCAGAATTTGGATTTTTTTTTTTTTCCCTTTAGTTCAGATTTTCTGCTCTGGTAATCCCCATTTTCTTACACCCTGTCCTGTTTCTCAGTCCTCTTTTCTCGCAGAGCCATGGTGTTTGCCTGAGGTGCCGATGCACTCAGCTCGTGCATAGTGCACGGACAGGGATTGCGTTTAACTCCGCTACTGGGCAGCAGCTCTGGATTTGGCTCCGCAGGAGCCATGGCGAGTCCTAGAGCGCTGTAAAAGCGAACACGCGGTGCCGTGCAGGTGGGAGAACGCTCCCCTTGAGGAGGGCGTACAGGGTCAGCGTCAGCCTTCACCTTGGGCTGCGTTACGCCGGTTGTTCTCCTGCACACCTCCACGCTGGGGAGGCCGGGGCTGCCCAGGTGAGCGTAGCTGCTTCTCTGAAGACCCATCAGTTCTGGTGGAAATAATCTGAGAGTGGGATTGCCTGCGGCGGAGGATGTCCCCGCAGCCTCCTGGCCTAACTTCTGCTGCTTGGATTTGCGGCTTGTGCTGAGTGCCGGAGGGGCTGGCAGAGGCAGCAGGCTGCTTGTTGCCACCGTGCTGTGGCACGGGAACTGCAGGTTTACAGGGGCATCGAGGCGTCGTTCTTCGGGACGTCCCATTCCCTCCACCCCGGCTTTCATGGAGCCTGTCTGCGGCATTTGCTGGAGCACGTGGGCTCTCGGTACCCTCTCTCATCACTCGTGTTTCCAGAGGGATGCTGGATACCCAGCCCCAAGTTGCCTGCACAACTCTCGGGAGGTTTTTGGTGCTTTTTCTGACCACTCAGTCTCATCTTCCAGCCTGGATGAAAAATGCAGTGCTCAGGTGCTCCAGAGGCAGGTGCATGCATGTCAGGTGCGCATTATTGAGCGGTGAATTTGCCAAAAAAAAATGTGAAGCAGTAGGGATGCCCTGTGGTGACGGCATCACGGAGCTCGGTACCTTCCGCCCTTGGTGTCTCTTTGCTGGAGAGAGCTGCTGCCTGCCTGATGGTGCGGTTTTCTCCTCTGCTGTCCTCCCCTGCGGTAATACTGTAGATCCCTTGTGTGTGACCGACGAGCTACTCACTGCTGTTGCAAATATGTTGCACTGTTTGTTGAATGTGGAACAAATCCTGGCCCAAACTAGAAATGAGCACCTACTGCGAGCGCACGCAGATGCTGTGAGTTTTCCTGTTGCCTTTCCCTGCGGAAGGACACCTCCCGGGAAGCTCTCGGGACCGGAGGTCTTCCGGTGCTTGCTGTTATTTTTGGTTGCTGAATTTCCTGTGCTGGGTTGGAACCGCTCGGAAGTACTGCGGTCATGTCCTGTTAGTTCCTGATGGGGCCGTTTGTCTTGAAGTACCCAGTTCTGTGACTTGCCTTTGTAGTCCTGCCTTTACGCTAAGGACTGTCTCGTAGAGTGAGGTCTGAACCATTGTAATTAGTCTGTAACGTTATGATTAGAGTGTACAGAATTATTTATTTTGTGTACTCCGTCTGTTAAACATGTAAATGTATTCTGTGTACCCAATTGCTCTGTTGTCTTTACTTCTGGCTCGCGGCTCGCGCGCGGTCTGGCTGCTGGAAGATGCTGCTTTCCAGGGTGCGAACGATGGTCAGCAAAGGCGCTGAAAGCTGGTGGCTTCTCGCTGCTCTGAGGTATTGGTGCACCAGAGCAAGAAGGTTCCAGTGTGCCCAAAAAGCATTCCCTGGCTTCCTCAATGCGGCTGCCGGGCCAGGAGCCGCGTGAGCGAGACCTTGCCCCAGGGCTGGGATAGCTGCAGGGATGCCCCAGGTGAGTTGGGCGGTCAGCCTCTTGGAAGTCACAGTTCGGTCGCTGAACGGGTGCTTTTGGACACTTCGTTCGCTTTTCTGTGGCTACAAGGTGGCAAGCAGGGCCAGAGAAATGCTCTGGTTTGCTCACAGCAGCTCATCACCTCCCCAGTTTCACTCCTTTAAGGACCGATAGGAAAACTTGTAATATGGAGTGAAAAACATGTACTGCTTTTGAACCACATCGAGCTGGAAGCGAGGTGCTTCTTCAGGGGTGAGGGGCAGTGGTAGGGGTGAAGGTGACCTCAGCACGCGGCTGCAGCCAACAGGTTCCTGCCTCTGTGTAGCCAGCAGTTTCTTCTGCCCATACGCCCCATCCCCGTGTCTCTGACTGCCTTGGGAGTCATTTAAAAGCTAGCTAAAGCCAAGAAACCGTGCTTGTTCCGTGTGATGGGTTTTGTTTCAGGTACCGCTGAGTGAAGGCACAATCCAAATGTCCCGGCAGAGAGCTGGGGTCCCCGCTACCCCTTGCCTTAGGGGGCTTTGCAGGGAATTCAGGCTCGGATCCTGCATCCCAGCCCAGGCTTTCGAGGCGAAGGGCTCCGAGCCGCCCGCTTCAGGGGTTTCTCTGCAAGCCCCGGCTTTGTTTGCTGCAGTTGTGCTGCAGAGCACACCCAGGAAGAAGGCCGCCACACTAAGCTACGTCTTATTTAACCAGACCAGGGCTGTCTTTGAGTGTTTTGTGTTTTTAAAATGAAACAGATAGGTCAAACTTTCTTTAGTCTCCGTTTGTGATCTGTGAGCCCTCCCACGGGTATGTCTCTGTGCAGCATCACGCTTTCTTTGACTGCTTGGTATGAGAGCGATTACAACATTTGGGGGGCTGTGATTCACGCAGTGAAGGTTTTACATCACATTTGCATCCCTGGTGAAGAAAAAACCCTGCAGCTCATGTTGGGGCAGCCTCATCGTGCTCCTTCCCACCATGTCCTTGTGACCAGCTCTATTCTGAGCTGCCAGGAGCCAGCTCTTAAATTCACTGAATGTGTCTCATTACTCCCATGTCACGCAGGACTTAATTTAGAGATGACACACAGTACTGAAGAGAATATCTTGGAGGAAAAAGCTGCGTGCACCTGCTCTGCTGCCTTTGTCCAGCACCTGCTGTTGTCTCAAGAACCTGCCTGTGTGAAAATACCACTTTCTTTTCAAAGCTTGTTGCCTGGCCTTGAATTTTCTTTTCATCTTCCAATTTTCCTTTGGGATGGCATTGAGTTTACTGCTGTGTTGCCTGGCAAACCTGCACATGCTCAGCAGCGTGCTGTTCTCCAGCCACCCCCATCCACCTTCCTAAAGAGCTGGAGCTGCCTGTGACACTTCTCCCTTTCGGCTCTGTGTTCTCAGAGTGCTACACACATTCCTGCTTTACAGTCCGGGTGAAGATCTCTTAAAAAGCGCCGTGCACCCAGCAGCACCCACCCTCCTTGCACTTGTTGCAAGCCTCAAAGTGCTTGCTGGTGCTGGGACCCTTCCCTTGCTGGTGGGCAGGCTGGTGTTAGTGGCACAGCTGGGTCAGGTAATGTCACCTGCCCTCGATTCTGCAATGGTCTGGGGGCTGGTGCTGGGCTGCAGAGCCAGGGGCTTGAAGAGATCCTGAGCAGCGTCTGAGCTGCAGCCAGCCCTGTGCCCATGTTGTGCCTGGGATGCCTCCAGCCTCGGTGGGTCCAAGCTGGGCACCAAGCTCTGGCTCTGGGATGTGGGAGGGGAACCCCATTCTGCCCTTGGGCCCCTTCCCCACTGTCTGTGCCACGGGAGGAAAGGAGCCAGAGGCGGCACCTGGCATAAGCAAATGCTGGCACTTTATTGCTCTGCAGTGCAGGGAGCCTTGCTTCATGCTCAACCCCTTGCTGGCAGGGCCAGAGGTGCGGGGAGGCTCTCCCCAGCTCACCTTGCCCGGGCGCAGAGCCCAGCCAAGGGAGCCCTCGGCCCTGGCTCTACCCCTGAGCAACAACAGAGTCGATCCAGTTTCGGAACTGGCTTACGCGGGTGTAGACGGCGGGCGTGCGGATGTTGCAGTTGCTGTTTCCCCAGGAGACGATGCCGATCAAGGTCCAGACGTTCCCGTTCTGGTATATGAGAGGGCCCCCCGAGTCGCCCTGCAGAGAGGAGGGCTCCAGCTTAGCGGTGCCTCCATCCCACCAAGCCCTTGCTCCGAACCCGTCCCTGCCACCCTGGGCACCAGCTCCCCCAGGGGCTTAATCTCAGGCTCCCCAGGTGCAAAACCCAACGTATCCTCCTCCTTCGCAGCCCTGCGTTGCGGCGGGGTTCAGCTCCTTACCTGGCAGGAGGAGGCGCCGACCCCCCCGGCGCACAGCATGGAGCTGGTGATCTTGTTGCCCCAGTACAGCTTGCACTGGCTCTCGGAGACCAGGGGCAGGGTTACCTGCTGCAGGCGCTTCGCCAAGGCGTTGGCTGGGGAAAAAAAAGCAGCGTTAGCTTGAGCCGGGCGGGCGCACCTCCTGGCCTCGGGGAGCACACGGCCACCGCTGCGTAAGGGCATGGGCACCCCGGGCAAGCTCACGCTGGCAGGCCCAAGGTGTGGGCACTGCCGTGCGATGCACATTGCTCCTCCGCGCAAACATACTCCTTGCACGGTCAGCTCTAGGAAGGTGCAAGCAGCCCAGAGCAAGGATGAGCTTGCGCCTGTGTGTGGACACGCCGGGTGTGTGCATGTGCCTGTGCCTGCACCGACACACACGTGTGCATGGTCATGCATGCCAGGACACAGTTACTCAACTGCACAGCTTCCTCCTCCCCAACGTGCACGTCGGGTGCTACGCCCATGGGTACCCCAGATCCTCCAGACTCTCCGGGAAGGACGTGGCCGTGCGTGCCGCCTTCCCCACGCTGCGAGAGGCAGCGTGTAGGGGCCCGCCGCAGGGTACGTACAGCTCGTGGAGGTGCGGCCCCAGCCGGTGGTGACGCACTGGAGGCTGCTGGGCAGAGCCACGTTGGCCGGGGCCAGACAGACAGGGGCCACGCGGGACCCCAGCTGGGCAGGCGAGGAGAGCTTCAGCAGGGTGATGTCGTTGTTGATGTTGTAGGAGTCCCAGCTGGGGTGCGTGATGGCCTGCCAAGAGCCGGAGCGCCTCGTCCCAGGCCTCCGAGGGCCACCGCGCCACGGCGCGGAGCTGCAACCCCCTCGCAGCACCGCGTCTGTTCAACTCACCTTCGTCACGGTCTTCACCTGGACGGCCTCCGTCCCAGAGCTGAGGTCATATTCCCCAAGGACGACGACGTGGGAGTTTGGGCTGCAAGAGGTAGGTAGGGGTTGGGGGGGGTCCCGTGGCAGCCAGCACCTGGCCCAAGGGCTCCGCAGCCCCCAGGCCCACGGTGGCCGTAAGGGGACAGCTGAGGAGGGAGCCGTGGGCTGCTCAGTCCCTTTGGTGCTGGGCCTTGTGGCCACCCTGCGACGCCCAGCACGCCCTGACCCGTCCCTCAGCACTGCTCCTCACTTGAATTCGCAGTGGGCAGCCGTGACCACCCAGTTCTCGTTGATCAGGGAGCCGCCGCAGAAGTGGGATCCCAAGCGGGTCTGGGGAGGAAAAGCGGGGAGGAAGAGCTGGGGCTGAGCCCTGTGGCTATGCCCGAGGCTGGGGACAGGCAAGGGGTGTGGGTGTCCCCCAGGGTGCCTGCCTGCCTCCTGACCCCAGCGCCCGGCCGCACTGCTGCAGCGCCTGGGGCACCCGGTACGTGGGAGTGGGATGGTGACGCACCTGCAGGGACACCTGCCAGGGCCAGGAGCCAGACACCGCGTTCTGCCCGTTGATGATCCTTGTGTTGTACTGCACCAAGGGGCTGATCGCGGGCACCCCGCAGCCTGAAGGAAGAGGTGGATGGGCACAGCGCCCAGCTCAGGGCTTGCACCCCTGCTCTGTGCTGCCGTCCCTGGATGCCCCAAGCCTCCTGCGCCCTGAGGACCTGCTGGCACCTTGGGGTGCTGGGCCTGGGGGAGCAGAGGGACACGGGGCACTGCAGCTGCCCGGCAGGGTGCCACCTCTCTGGATGCGTGGCTGCGCTTACCTGAGACGGTGCTGGCGAGGGCCAGGCAGGCGACTACCCACAGAAACGCCATCCTGGGGGAACATGGCCTTGTCCTGGGGCTGTGGGCTTTATAGCAGCTGGGAGCCGCCTGGCTCGCAGCCAGGCAGGGCAAGGTCCCTGTAGTGCCTTCTCCCAGCTGCGGGCAGCGGTGCTGTGCCAGGCCCAGCACCTACCTTGCCCCAAGTGGCCCTGGTGTCAGTGGCTGCAGGAACGTGCTGCAGAAAGGCACCCGGGGCACTTGGGCCATTGCTGGAAGGAGTTGCATGGGTCCTCGCTGCAGCCTCCAGAGCTGCAGGGCCACGACAGGGGCACAAGGGTGCTGCTTGGGCTGAGCTCTGCTGGCACACAGGTGGGGCTGGGCAGGCTGAGATGGGTGCTGGTGCCTGGGGTGTGGGAGATGGCTGTGTCCCCAGGCCTGTTCCAGATCTGCCTGGCACCATAGCTGTTCCTTCACATGGCCATGATATGCTGGTCTGGAAAGGTGCGCGTCTCAGCTGGATGTTCCCAGGGCCCAGGGCCACCCCTAGAGCTGTGTCCCTGTGCAGGTGAGCACATCCCAGAGCCAGCTGGGGCAGGCAGAAGCCTTCCCAGGCAGCCGGGAGCTGTGGAGAGCACACAGAGAGCCCCCGGGAGGACGGCAGACATGCCTGGGGCTGACCCTGCCACCTCTGTCACCCCCCCGACAGCTGCTGGAATAGTCTGGTTCCCCCAAACCCCCATAACCATCCTGCATGCAGGGAGGATGCAGCCTCCGCATTGGCACCCATGGCCCTGGTTAACGCTCGTTTGAGTGCCAAGAGCCATCCTTGGGTGAAGCTGAGCACAGGGCTGGATTCCCTGCTCTGTGTTGCCCCCATGCCCTGATCCCCACCCCAGCCCGCCAAGGCGCATAGCCTGGATGCTGCCAAGTGATTGCGGAGCTCTTTATTTCTGGTATTGGTGCCATACAAGGACAGCAGGATCAGGCCCTCCATAAGGCAGCAGGTCCAGCAGAGCATGGAGACCTGCCGAGGGAGGTCAGCTCTCCTGCTGCCCAAGGTGCTGCAGGGCTGGGCCCAAGTGTGCAGGCCAGGCAGGAGGGGAGGGCTGTAGGCCCGTCCCAAGGGAGCTGAGCACAGAGACATGCTTTGCTCCTAGCCTTCACCTGGCACCTGGGGAGGAGATGACCACGGGATGGACAGCAGCAGGGGACGGAGGGAGAGCCAGTGCCCAGGGCAGTGCTGCCCGTCATGGAGGAGGCTGGGGCAGGAGGAGGCTGGGGCAGGAGGATTCTTGACACGCAGGTGCAACTCAGTTTATGTTCTCCATGATGTTGGAGTCTTGGACTTCAATACTGTCTTGGATGCTGGCAAGAGAGCTGGGGCCAGGAGTTGGGTGGGTCACCAGAACTCAGAGCTGTCCCTTGGTGCCAGCGGGGAGAGGGGTGATGGCATTACCCAGGGTGGTGAGACCCCCTTGTGCGCCTTCTCCTCTATGGCCATGAGCCATGGTGAACTGGCTGAGATACTTCCTGCTATCCATGCATGGCCCAGGCTGGTGAACAGGAGAGGAAGCCCTCATGGCCAAAACCCTCCGGCAAGTCTGGGTCTAGCAGGGCTCCATTTTGTCTTGGAGTTGGGATAATAAAAGAATCAATGCCCAGGCCGCCCTGGCTGTCTGGATACTCAGGGAAATGCAGACGTCTGTGCAGCTCCATGGAGACTTGGCCTCACCCCCGCTGCAGTCCCCTGTCCTTTGCTCTGCTGCTCCTCTTTCTTCTACAGGTAATAGGCTAGACCCAAGCAGATCTCAATTACTGCCTCAGCAGGCCAGCAAATGAGCTATGGGTTGATTTTCTCCTGACCCAGGTCTCCAGGGTCTGCTCGGAGGGCTGACAGTCGGCTCAGCAAGGCAAGACCAGAGAAGGATGGCATGTATCCAGACTGTCCGCAACACAGGGCAAGGTGCGGCGCATTCTCCCCACACACAGCCTTGGATCTGTCCTGCGTGGTCCGTATGTCCGTGGGAGCAGCGGGAAGCGGGGCCGTGGCAGGGAGCAGGCTGTGGCGTGCCGTGTCAGGCACACTTGCCCTTGCGAAGGCAGAAGGGCAGCTCTGGTGCAGGGACCAGGATGGTGCTGAAGATGGGCTGGTAGCTCTCGGGCAGGGCCTGGGGGTGCTGCGCCATCATTTCCAGCACCATGTGTCGCACCTCCTTGGAGACGTCGCCCCGGAGATCCAGCAAGGTGGAGATGTGCTCATCGCTGGGCAGAGAGCAGGAGGTGAGTCGGGGCGCAGCTGGCCCACAGCACCGTCCTCTGCAGCGCTCGTGTCCCCCAAACCTCCCATGATCTGGAGAAGCTGAGCTGAGGCTGGGGAGAGCCGGCACTTCAGACCAGCCAAAGCTTTAAATTGGCTTGAAAATAACCCCACAAACCTTATAATTTTTGATTTTGGCATTTCATGGGTTTTTGCCAATTCTGACATTCCCAATTTGGTGTTCTGTGATTTCTTACCCTTTTGGTGACTAAATATAGATGGGGGAATGCCATAGCAGAACTGCTTTTCCCTTTATATCTTTGGGAATTTGAAAGAATCCCTCAAATCTGGGGCATGGAAAAAGGAAACATCAGGAAGCAGGAGGAAAACACCCAGGTTTCTGCATGCTTTGCAGCCCAAGCCTGGCTCCCCACAGCAGTCGTGCCTACCCCATCTCATGGGAGAGCAGAGCTGGGCTTCCTACCTGACATCAGGGTACTTGGTGACGAAGCCCAGCACCTCCAGGCTGAGCAGAGCCGGGTCTTTGAGGCAGATCAGCTCCCGCAGGGCAAACACGGCCTCGAGGTTCTGCTGGCTACCATCAAGGCCCTGAGAGGGAGAGCGGGACGTGTGTGTTTCCAGCCAGTTTCTCCTCGCAACTGCCCCCAGTGTAACTGCCCCATCTTGTTCCTAGGCTGATGCACCCACACCGCCTGCTGTGGGCTGGAGGGCACCTCTCACCAGGCCACAGAAGAGCTCCCGGAGCTGCGTGGCATCCTGCAGCAGGCGGTCGCAGAACTGGCCCCGCTCCTCCTTGCTCTTGCACACCATCTTCTTCTGCATGAGTGCCCGCAGGTACTGGCTCGCCACCAGGAGCTCACTCTCTGTCAACAGGAGCTGGGCACCGGGGCAGAGGAAAGCTGTTAGCTCTGGGGGTAGGACATGAATGCCCCAGGAAAGGCAGAGGGGAAAGAGGCTGGACACAACGCCAAGCAGGGGGGACAGAAGGACAGCTGAATTTGGGGGAAATCCTGAACATCTCTGTGTGATGGTGCCCCCCTGGGCTGCTCTGGAGGATGTGGGCTCTCCAGCAAATCTTCAGTGACTGTGGCCCTGCATCTCTGCTCCCCTCCCAGCACCCCGCTGCCTCTGGGCTGTGTCCTGGGCCCCAGCACCGCACAACTGCCCAACATCCTTGCCCTACAGACAAGCAGCCAGTCAGAGGATGCACGAGGGAAGCCCTGCAGCAACTGTACCGTGAAGACAGGTTTCCTGACGTGGGAGAAGTCCTTTGCGTACTTGTCTATCACTTCGCACATGCTGTTGACCAGCTGGGACCCAGAGAGCCACTTGCGGGAAGGCAGCTGCACGCACAGGGGCTGAAACGAGCACAGAAGCAGCAAAGGGTGCCCTGCACCGTGGTGCTCTTGTAGCAATTCCTGGCTGAAGGGTGGCACAATGTCCCATGGCACCTGCCCTCCTGCTGCCTGGCAGCATGCCTGCTTTGCCCTGCAAAAGCCCCCAAACCTATTGGTACAAGAGGGCCCTGCCAGGCAAAAGGCAACATAAAAACCTAGGAGTGATCGAGATTAGGAAATTGATGGAAATACACTGAGGCTGCCGCTCTTGGGGCTTCTTGATGCCCAGAGACCAGCATTTTGCGGCTTCACCTGTGTCATGGAGCTTCAGTCACTGCTGGGCACCACACCACAGGTAGCACCTGAGGCCTGGGGCAGCAAACTTCTCCTCACACACTTGCTTTTGGCCTGTCCTGCTGCAATTTTATTTTTGATTTCTCTCCTTTCCACTTTCCCTGTGTAGACATAATGTTTTTGGCCAAGGGCTTTGACCTCCTCCTCCTCCCCCTCTCCTGCTGTCCTTGTAGGCAGCACCCTCTTCCTGCCTAGATGCGCACATTCTCTCTGTATCTGCTGGGGCCACGGCAGTCTCCACGTTGACGGCGACTGTTTCATCCTTTAGCTGCTCCTTTGTTTCCATGGCATTCACCTTCCAGCCCTAAATAGCAATGCCGTTAATTTTCCAGATTTCTCCAGGCTCCAGGAAAGTTAAATTTGACTATGCTGGCAGGAAATGACTTGGGCAGTCACAGATTGGCTTGTATCCTCTGCACGGACACTGCCGCTCTCCTGCTTGGTTTTGTGCCATGAAACAGCCACAAAAAGGTGCACAAGGAAGCCCAGGTGGGCTGTGGCTCCCGGTCTCTGTCAGTCAGTGGTCTGGGGGCCATCTGCCTTGGTGATACAGGGTGGTGCTGGCAGGCAACAGCCATCATGTGACCTGCTGGTGGTTTATCAAGGCCTGGGAGCCAGGCTGGCAGAGACGTGTTTGCAGGATGACAGCCAGCTGGATGCAGCCCGCTGGTATGGAGCACATGGCCCATATCCTGGGCAGGAATAGGCAGTGTAGCAATAGTGCTGTTCTTGCTGGGGACGGGTCTGTTGCATCCCCACCAGCCTCAGGGGCTGTGGACAAACGTACCTGCAGGTCAAGGAGCAGCTCCTCCAGCAGCAGCTGGCAGGCTTTCTTCTGCGTCCTGTCTAGAGCAGCCTGGAGGGACACAGGGACTTCTCTGCGGGCAGTGTCGGGGTGCAGAGAGGGGACAGAGGAGCTAGGAGAGAGAGAGAGAGAAGGGAGGGGCCAGGTAGCCTGGGAAGCTCAGTGGGGACACCGGTCCCACAGGGAGCTGGGCAGGGGGATGGAGAACTTGTGGCTTCCTTGCGGGTATCGGAGTTGCTCTGAGAAGCATCCACAAGGTGCTCAGGCTGATGCACGTTACCTGAGAGCCAGGTTGTTGTTGAGCACGGCCAGCAGGTAGGGGACATAGTACTTGGGTACGGTACGATCCTTCTGGTGTTCCTTCCCGCATTGCACTAGGGCTTCCCGCAGACTGCAACACAGCGAGTGAACCACGATGGGCAGGCACCTTGCTGCAAAGGCCTGGAGCTGGGATGCTCCCACAGCTCCGGGCGGCACATGGGCTGCCCACAACCCTCCCAGCACACTTGGCTCCTTCCAGCTCTGCCGCCAGGCTGGGAGTGACCCACTGTTGGGCAGGGTAGGACAGTGGGACCCATTCTGGTCCCCTTGGAGGGCTCAGCACTACCAGGGAGACACTTGGGGCAACAGGCCCTGGGATTTGATGGTCCTCAGGAGCTGGGAGAGCAGCCCCACCGGAAAGGCTTTTGAGCCTTCTGTGACCTGGATCAGCACTGGGTATCACGTGGCAGATCTCTGCCATCAGCCTATGGTGCTAGGCTGTGGGAAGCCAGCGTCTCAGAGGTGGGGAAGGGGTACAAGAGACTCCACTGACCGGCCCAGAAACGCCTCGAGCTCCTCCAAGGCCATGCTGTAGACCTTCTGTTGCAGAGAGTCTGTGATCAAGGAGGCTACCTGGATATTCTCATTCAGCATCTGCACAGGGAGAGGAGAGTGGAGGTCAGTCAGCGGGAGGCTGCAGGCCACGGCCCCCTTTTGCGGGGCTCTCACCCCAGCCGTGCCACAGGGAGCACTGCACATCCACCCCTCTCAGTAGCAGCCCACCCAAGGGACGAGGAGAGCCCGATCACATCTCAGAGCTGCAACAAGTGCAACATGGCCCTGGACAAGCCACCAACACAGCAAGGGCACAAGGTGCCTGGGGCCAGCCCGTGGTGCTGGGGACCCACCTGCATGACAATGACAGGCAGGGCTGACTGGAAGAAGCCCTGGTGGTCGGTCTCAGGTTCCTCTTCTCTGAACCACTCCCTGAACTCCACCTCCAGGGTCCTCTGCATCCACTCGAGCACACTAGCCTGCAGGATGGACACCCGCCACGGCCAGCCCAACAAGTCAGGTACCAGCTCCCTCCAGACCCAGCGCATAGCCCAGGAGCAAATCCTGGGCCTCATCCCACAGGCTCGGGGGCTCACGCTGCTGTCAGAGCAGATGCCTGCGCGGTGGCCACAGCTGGGTCCCTGCACCCATTGCGCATGTGCTGTCCTGCTCACTCACCTTGACTTTCACCACATATTTCCTCTCTGTCTGATCCACAAGCTCAGGGGAGATCAAGGGGCCCAGAGAAGAAACGTCCACTTCTGGGAGAAGGTCAGGGTGACCCATCATCTCTGGGCTGGAGGGCAGAGGTGGGACAGGGCTGGGAAGACTTGTGTTTTCCACCAGTTCCTACCTCTGCCCTCCCCATGGTCACCCCCACGCCAGAGCCTGCGTGTTGGTGACAACCCGGCTCCCTGCACCTCCCCTGCTTGCGAGCCAGGCTTGGTGCTGACCTGTGGTACACACGAAGCACCCACTCGAGGAGGAGAAAGAGCGCCTGTTTGTCCAGGTCCTCTCGGAGGATGTCCTGGAGGTGGCTAGCGAGGGCCTGGTGGTACGTGGCAGTGCAGACACTGAGGATGTTGTAGTGAGCTGGGACGCACTGGACCATCAGGTCCTTCACCACACGCAGCTCGGACACAATGTCCCTCTTCAGTGCCGCCAGGTGCCTGGCCAGCCCTGGGCCCTCAGCATCCACGTGGGTGGTGCGAAAGTGGGTTCCTGTGATGGTCTCCTGGAGAACATGGTAAAACTTCTGCCTCCAGCCCTTTGGGCGGCCAGGGGGCAGGAAGGTGGCATCCAGGAGCAGACTATCATCTATTTTCTCTTCCCGCTCAATGATCCTTACAGCAGTGACAAAGAGAACTGGGTCCTCCCGCACCAGCTGCAGGCTGCTGCCCACAATGCCCCACAGCTGCTTGGCCAGGCTCTCGTTGAGCTCCTGCAGGCCACTGAAGTAGGACAGCACAGTTGCCTGGGCACTGGAGAGCCCACGAAGGTGCAGTTGGGAGAGGATGTCATCCCGGAGATGCTCCATCATCATGAGCTCTGCGTGGGCCTCCAGGAGGTGCTGCCCATGGAGCAGCTGCAGGGTATGGGAAAAAACGTCGTGGACTGTGGGAGAGGGAGGAGAGATGCCAGGGTTGAGTGCAGGGGGCAAAGGGGGGCCGGTGCTGGGGGCATGGGCATGGGTTAGCAGGGAGATCATAAGGGGAAGGGTCTGAGATCTGGACCTCTGGGAACACAGTGCTGGAAGAGGCCCTGGGGAGGCAGTGGCATCTCCATCCACGGAGACTTTCCAAACCCGATCAGCAAAGCCCGAGCAACCTGCTCTAGCTTTGCCGCCAGCCCTGTGCAGAGCCCAAGGTTGGACAGGAACACTCCCGAGTGCCTTCCAGCCCAAATCCATGTGGATCGAGCCAGTGCCTTACCCGAGAAGAGCTGGGGCAGCACCTGGACCACTGAGGCCAGCTGCACGTGTTCCGCCATCAGCGCCCGCATCTGCTGGAGGTCCTGGAAGCGGTCTGCGCAGTCGAGCAGGGCCCATCGCGCTGCCCCCAGGTCCTGGCACACGCTCTGCACCTCCTGGACTGCTGACCGCAGCTGCTCCAGCCCTGCACTCACCCCCTCCAGGTAGGACTGGACAGTCGACTGGGGAGGAGCAGAAGAGGATGGAGGGGCAGTGGGGAAGCTCTCAAAGGCTGGTGGATGTGCGCACCACCTGCCCCAGCTCTGCCAGCCCCAGAGGGTGGGATCTGCCTCTGCCATGATGCCATCACATCTCCCAGATCTCTCACGGCGACCCCATCCCGTCGGCTTCAAGAAAGCCACTCCAGCAACAGGAATGGCCCACTTCACCCCCTCCGAGTTCACTGCGTCACAGTTCACTGAGACTGTTTGCAGGGCTGGGGGTGGGCAACGGCTGCTGTGCACGAGGTGGGAGAAGGGCATCACTTCGGGGTTACCAAGGCAGCAGGGGGAGCAGTAACCAGCTGGCTCCTTTCAGTTTTAAAACACTACTTTGCTTTTCCAAAATATTTACAGGCCCCAGGTATGTCCACCAGGCATATTAATGGCATGAAACACCTCCGTGGCCACGAGCCCTCCTCCAAAATGGACTTCCATTTTTTCCAGCCCTGCAGCAGCACTGGCACATCTCCACGCCCTGTCTGCCCATTTCACTTTTGGCTCCTGGTGCAAAGAAGCACTTTTATGCACCATCAACAGAAATAAGTTGTTTTCTCTGAGGCAACGTAAAACAAGTTGCCTCCTGGGCAATTTACCCACATTCAGGGTAGGATAAACCATCTCCAAAATCAGAACAATCAGACCGATCAGGTTAATCGTTGTTCAGGTTATGCAGAAAGGGATCACAGAGTCACCCTGACCAGGGAGGTGTACACATCCTTTATTTATGTGTGCAGAAATACCATTTCTCCCGTGGGATCTGCAGACAGGGATGAGGCAGCGGTGGGGAGCACTGCCTCCCGCACGTAGGATGCGTCGAACACCCTTAGTGAGTTGTTTTGAAGGATGGACAGACACAGGAGGCTCATTTTAACACTTCAGACAATACCCAGGGGTAGGGCTGGGGTGGTAGTTACCAAATTTTTTCCCTTAAACCATTGCATTTCTCCCACCAAGTGCCAGCCAAATAACATGATTTTTCCAGAAGTGGAAAAAAGATGATTCAATGCAGAAGACCCTGGCTGGGATCACTGCCTGGGGAGGTGGTGAAGCTGTGGGCATCCATCAGGTGGGACGTGACAAACACCCACCTTCAGCCGGGACTGGATGGAGCTGTTCCTCTGGGTCTCTCGGCTCCGGTACTGCCCGAGCCCCTCCAGTTTTTCAGGGCGGTAAAACACCCCTGAAGCCCATTTCAGAGCAGCTCCTCTTGCTAACTTCTCAGCCTTTTCCACCTCCGGCCACTCT
This sequence comes from Chauna torquata, assembly GCA_013399475.1. Lineage (NCBI taxonomy): Eukaryota > Metazoa > Chordata > Aves > Anseriformes > Anhimidae > Chauna > Chauna torquata. The sequence goes on from VXAL01011232.1 coordinate 281,021, forward strand.
TCATCTGGGGATGAAGCCAGGGGTTAATGAGCAAAATGAAGCCTCTCCTTGAGGGCAGGAAGGGCCCCTGCGGCCAGAAACAGGAAGCCTGCTGCAAGCAGACGTTCAAGCACACCCAGCTGTGGGAGGCCGGCCAGCATGGCAGCAAGCAGGACCTCCCCGGAGGGCCCCCGGCGATCCCACCGCACGGACAGGGCTGACGCAGCAGCCACGGTGGGCAAAAGGCCACCCTGAAGAGCCGTCATCCAGCCTGCCAGCTCAGGATGTCACCCAGGCTGAGGTGACCCAGCATGACAAGGATGAGTTGCCCGAGGGGGTCTCACGCCACAGCGGGGCTGAGGCCACGGCAGTGAGTCAGCACGTGGCATGAGGAGCTGGCAGCTGGCACAGCCTCTCCGCGTGGCAGTCCTGGAGGGGATGGTGCCTCTGGCCAGGGGAGCTGCGCTGGCAAAAGCAGAGCTGGGCTATGGTGAGGCCAGGAGCCTCCTGGCCTCGTTGGTCTCCCAGAGGCACCTGACGAGGCTGTGCGAGGCCACAGTGTCCTGCCTTGGCCGCAGCACAGCGTCTGAAGCCATGCTGAAGGCTTTCTTGCCAGAGCTGAGGGCTGTGATCCAGCGCAGCCATCACGTGCCAGCACCCATCCCCAGTGCCTGGTTTCACTGTTTGTCCCCCTCCCCAGCAACCTGGGGCTCTCTGCCACCCCACGGGGCTGTCACCCTGTCCCCAGCCAGGCTCCCGCCCTGCCAACATGGGCACTGCCGGGGCTGGGGGCTTTGGAAGAGGGCAGCAGGTTTGAGGAAGAGCTGTGCAGTGAGCAGCGTGTCCCCAGAGAGTGCTAAGGAGGTGGGGAGCTTGCGGCGAAGCAGAGTTGGGCTTCTGCCCGCCCGAGAGCGCAGGGCATCAGCCACGGCGTGGGGAAAAGGTCCAGGAGGTGGTAAAGCAGGGGCTGGGGAGACACGAGGAGCACTGAGAGCACCCGGCCCCGAAAACGCGCCGAGAGCGGCAGCATCCCTCCCCTGCCCAGCACCCCGAGGGGCTGCGTCACCCCCGTTACCTCTGGGGCTCGCACCGTGCTCGTCCTCCGCCGACATGCCCATGGTCTCGCTGCCGCCAAGCGCGAGCTCCAGGGCCACGGGGCTGGGCTGCGCGGAGGAAGCCGGCGGCCGTTTCCTCAGCCGGCGCACAACGCGCTCCTCAGGGGCTCATTGTGTTGCTGCAGACGCGCTCAGGATGTCGGGGACAGGGGGGGAAGCAGGGGAAGGTGGCAGCGAGACGTCGCGCCCCGGGCACGCGGCCCCTCGCAGCCGGGCGTCGCGGCGCAGGGAGGGCCCGTGGGTGCCCCGACCGGGACCGGGTGCCCCCGACCGGGACCGGCCGCCCAGGGGCCTCTG